>SNQJ01S0032474.1:41743-72192 GCA_010110895.2 Picea sitchensis | reverse complement strand
AAGGAAAAAATAAAAGAATTTCATGAAAAACCATAGAATAATAAACATCTCTCTTCCTTCACATGACTAAAACTAAGAAATATTTATATCAAGTATATCTTGAATGCCAAGTTAAAAAAAAAACCATGCCTAGCATTATGGCAGTGAGAATTGCAATATTTTGAAAATCCCTCTATGTTATATTGAATTCTTATGAATCTATTTGTATGGTTGTATAATCTCATGGAACATTCAAGACTAGGAATAACATATACCATTCTTCTTGTGAAGCTATTATAGAGGTATCTTTTATATATATACCTAGCAGAATGCTACAAGTGCAATTACCTAGCATTGTAATTTGAACCATTAAGGACTTCTCCTTACAACATTAAAATAAGATATTCTATGCTTACCATAAGAAATTAAAATCAACTGAATACGTAACTTCGCCATATAGCTTTTTATTTATTAAATTCACCTTGAAAGGTGTAGTTTTGAACCATTCCTCATTGTAAAGATGTGCAGGTTGACGTCTATCCGAGCTAATAATTTACACCTCTCGAGATGGGGTCAATGGCTTCGTCCATATACTAGTTGTGCATAAGTTTAAAATTCAGGGGCTTGATTCTATGATCAACTCCAAGAGCCTTGATTCTATGATCCACTCCATATCGCTTCCTTATCTTAATGGGGTTTAGTTATTTAGAGTTCAATACTCCGACTGTATTATTTAGTTAGGCCTAGATTTTTTTCGGTGATGCACAATGCATTCAGCATGAGGTACACCATGGTATCACTCCCTGAATCCTCAATAGAAACCCTAGAGCTAACCATCAAGGGCCTGAGATAGCTCGGCTGTGACCCATAAACGTGTACACATGTTCGTTAACCAGCACCCAAGTTTCGAGTTTATACAATACCCTACACGAGTAGCCTTGAACTGGAGACAACGATAACCTATTTTCATTAACAATGTTTTATTTCTTTTTGGCTTAGTGTTATTTCATACTCTATTTCATTCTGAAATTGGGAAATTAGCAATGGGTTGAATTAAAATTTAATAACCCAACAAATGATTTGGAAAATGAGCTATGATAAACATTTCTTTGTTTATAAGAAACAAACGATGTTGGGGCACATCTAGATGCCTTTCGAATTGCTGGGAGGACGCACTCACTATTTTAATCTGCTGGAGTCCAAGAAGTGGCTGATCAATTCTGACACAAATAGAAATTGGGTCGAAAAGGTGAGCTATTCCCAGTGCTTTTTCCAGAAGAGAAGACAAATAAATTTTTAACTGCAATAAGAATCCAACTGGATGTACTTTAAAATATGACTTTAAATTAAAAAGAGAACAAGAGTAGTTTACTAGAATAAAACTCCAACTGGACAGAAACATGAAACGTGAAATTAAGATCCTCTGCGCCTCATAGGAGAGGCCTATCGATAGTGTGATATAAAACCTACGATTTCCTCCCGGTGAATGGTTATGCGTGTAGGTACTGTTCCTACAGCAAGGCGACAGGTGGAGTGGCGGGTCCTAGGTAGACGGTTCCAATTTCATGCATGAGAAGCGAGTCTTCACTATTCGATTAGAACAGAAGAGAAGCTCCTTCAAACCCTACTGTAATTGCATTAAGGAAACGACAGCCCTATTTAATACAGTGCCCCAGTCACCATCGGAGCGCCCACAGTCAATGAAAAACACCCCAGCAATAGAAAAGCATCTGTGGCATTGTAAAATCGCCCACACAGGAGTAACACACCCACACAGTGGTAAATACCCCCACGACCAGGTAAAATGCCCAGGGAAGGGTTAATCACCCCGGCAATAACAAAAACGCATAGGAAAGACAAAAACGTAGAGGAAGGGTTGCTAGCCATTGCACTACTGAGTGGAGGAGCTTCACGCAGTCAGTCAGTTAGATATATGAAAAAAAAAATAAGGGGAAGGGCTTTCAATGCATTGTCTTAGGGAGCGTGGCTAATGTTTACGCTAGTGCAAGCAGAAGGAGCGCTACATTTTTCACCCAGGACCCAAATATAAAGACAGACCTGAAACAAAAACCCCCTTTTTATTATTTAACTTGCAGAAGGTCTTTGCATTGTAGCCCGATAATTCTTTTATTGCCAGAATACCAAGATAAAACAGGTCATTCAACCCTAATAAATAGATCCGCATAAATCCTAACACATTCTATCATGAATTATGAAAAGCATACATGTGCCCTTATCGCTTGCAACAATTGATTCCTGTGCTCCTGCTGCTCCTGCTCCTGCTTTCTGACCGTAGAGGACTCACCGGTACCTCCCAGCCAAATTATAGGGGTAATCTACTTCCCCCTTATCCCCCAGAGCCATAAAGGGGCCACACACAATCCAAACAATAGCCTAGCTTCTCAGCTCGCCTCCAAGGCTGAGCTACCACTCAAGTCAGTTGAGAATCCCCAACTCCTACAAGAAATCAGTCCAGTCTCTAGTCTAGCAGCATAACAATACCAATAGCTGAAAAGTCCCCCTTCTTTCCCCCTCTCCCTTTCTTTTATCCAGTCTCAAACCCTAAATCCTCTTTTCTTTTAGGTTTTCCCCCCTTTTTCCTTTTTATTTTCTTATTTTTCTTTTTTATTATTTATTATTTTATTTTTTTTCTTTTTTAAAACTCAAAGAGTAAGTGCGCTCATTAATAATTTCCTTTTATTTTTACATGCGTAACTTTTTATTAATGGTAGAGGCGGTAGGGAGTAATAAATTTACGGAAAGAGAATCCATTAATCATTTTTCGTTATTCTATAAGGAAAGAGAATCCATTAATCATTTTCGGTATTCTATAAATTTAAGATTAAGGAATACACAACAATTTGTTTATAATATATATATATATATATAGTATATATATATATATATTTTCATTTTTTCATTTACAAGCATGCATTCATCATAGTAATTTATCATTATCCATCATTTAAATTACCATTAATATATATATATATATATATATATATATATATAGAGAGAGAGAGAGAGAGAGAGAGAGAGAGAGAGAGATTAAGGCAGATGGTAACATGTATATGGAAAAAGTAAATGTGCCATCAAAAGAATAATGAGGAATTAAGGGGAGGGATGGTGATTTAGTAAATGTGAACCGGACATGTAAAGGGAGATGGTTACTGGAAGATTAAGGTGATGGAGGATGGTTTAATAAAGCAGACATGGATAATGAGAGGATAATGGTCTTAGTTTTTTTGTGTTTTTTTTGAAATTTTCTTTATATTACACTACGAAGGTGATGTCATTCTCCAACCAGCTTAGAATCAATTTTCTTCTTTGCAAGTTTTAAAACTATTAGATTTTCTTTAACACTTACCCTCGTTATCGCCCAAGAATTTCATGAAGACCAACTATTACTTTCAGTGGGTTTTTGTTTAATTTGCTATTTTTATTCCACTCATTCGCCTGTTAGACTAAATTTTACCCTAACAGCTTTAGATTTTGTACCAGATTCTCAACCAGGGCGCCACCGTTAGAAGCTGTTTAGGAATCTCTTAAAGCAAGTTAGTCTTAGGGTTATTAGGTTTGTTTCCCTCATCAAAATCAATGTGACGTTATCTGTGACGCATTCACGCGTCTTAAGGTGCCACTACCGTTTCATTTCCTTTACGCGGACGCGTTCTCTGTGATGCATCGCGTCTTAAGGCGCTAACGCTCTCGTGTTTCTTTTGTGCGACGCTCTTCGTGATGCAAGTAAATTATGTGCTCCAAGGGTGCCACCAACAACCGGATCATTGGTAGACATCTATAACTCCTGGAGTCAACACCAGTATAGGAGACTAAGGGTTCTAAGGAATAAGGTCTCCGCCTTATTATACGCTCTAGAATCATCGTGAGTTTAACGGCTGTGAAGTTTTCCTCACCAAGATCAGGATCCTCTCTCGAATCAGGGTAATCGCTAACCTACAACAGCCACCGACGGTAAGCAGAAGGGTATGTGAGTCATTACCCACCCTCCCCTCAACCTTCCTCGAATCGCGGTGGCCCCTTTACTCCATATGAGTCCGGCTCTATTGCCATCGTCAACCGCATCATCAACAAATCATGTCGGAAGGTCAACATCAAATCATCAAATCAAATGAAACATCATAGTAAAACATATCAACCCAAAGTACACTCCCTGACTCAACCGAAGTCTATGGGGATTCCCACCATGCTCTGGTGATCCCTCAAGGTCAAAACCCCACACACTCCAATAAAACCTGGTCAATAGCATCCGCCGACCCCAAATAGTAACACATCATGTCATCTCAATAATCGCATCATAACCGCGCAAATCGCCTAAGATCATAATCCGCATCACTTGCACGCAAGTGCCCTCAAATAATATTTCAAATCATGTGTGCGCAAGAGCTGGATGTTACAGAGGACGAGGTTTGTCCACACTTGCAAAAAGACCACCTGACATGACCCCATCAAAATCTATGGCCACTTAGATATGGACCTTGCACCATCAATCGAGGATATGGGAACCACCTTTGGGGTTAAGTATTCCCCCCTTCCTTTGATTACACCTAGTATTCAATAAGGACCTCCTTCAATGATATTTTCCACCACTATTGGACACCTCTAAGAGGTGTGGCAGAGAAAATGACAACTATAGAGCTCAAATGTGAATATATGGAACACGAAACCATTGATCCTTTCATGGACACATAGGTTAAAGGTGCCTGCCAACAGAATATCCAACTCTATCAAGTTTTCAAAGAAGGATAACTAATGACAAAGGCAAAGGCTCACCAAGCATCAAGTTGAGCATAAGTTTCCCAATTTGATGGAGCCCCTCAATGCAATGGATACCATTTATTTAAAAGGGGCGGGGAATGATCTAGTTGTACATTGATGACGTCCCACCTATTCCACTCTCTTAACATACCATTTTGGCACTTTTTCTATAGTTTTTCCTGGTCTCAATCTTTCAAGGCCTTGAGTCTCTAAACGACATTTTTTTTGACGTGGCAATGTCGGGATACACATGTTAGTGGCTTGAATTGGGCCATTCAAAATGTGTATACTCCCCTTGAATATACCTTTCCAATGAGACATCGAAAGTTCCCCAAACTAAGATTGTATGCAAGAGTTACAATCAGAGGGAGAAGTTGACGTATCAACTACCCCCATCAAATCCCACAAACCCATGCTTCATCTTTCGAGGGTAAGGCTTTTGTGTTTATGGTTTCATACATGATATATTTTTGTTAAAAAGGCCTTGAAGCATCATTGTAATCATCTTCTTGTAACTCCCCATAGTCGCCACATCGCTTTTCTCGAGATAAGATAACACCATTCAAGAGATCATTCCACCCCATATTTTCTTTTACACCTTTGCATATTTTAATCTTTAATAAATATTAAATATTATTATATATTTTTATTTTTGTCTTACTACTATGCTTCATTTCATTCCCTCATAAATCCATATCATAATTACCTTTAGGTTTCCTGACATATATATAAATACAACTGAGGGCTTAATGGTTACAGCCATGTATTTCCTTAAGAGTCACGTTCAAATCCGCAGGGTACACCTGTAGACTTTTACCAACACTGATAGAGGGGGGTCCCTGTCCCACAAACAAAGGGGTCTAACACCAATTTGGTAAATGCTCGGGCTGAGACCTTTAAAAAAAATAAAGTACAAATAAATAAATAAATAAATAAAATACGATAACAAAAATACCATTCCAAAGTATAGTTAAGACTCTTTATAATTAAATATTGTGAATAAAATGTATATAAATATTCACCCTCTAGTCAAAAAAAAATCTTAAGCACGTGTGATACAACTTGTCCTTGGGATTATATTTGAAATGGTGCTCTTCTATACATTCACTACTTATTAATTATAATATCATTTTTAAAAGCTCCATTGCTTTATTATCCACATCCCATAACTTGTTAAATTGCAAATAATTATGTTTTTTCATAATCATGTCTATATTATTGTAAACCTCATAACTTCTTCAATTTAAAAGATAATAATGACCCACCGTGATATTTTATACACTATTATTATTATTTTTTTATACTAGGGAATCCCAGAATCCAAGTAAGATCAGACCAAGGACACCTGGTCGAATCTTTGCTCACTTTTATAAACCTAGGGAGAAACGACACCAAGTAAGCACCGAAAGTAAATTGGTGTGAGAATCTAACTTGAGACCTCATTTACATAATTCCTTCCATTTACACAAGACTAAGCTAACGGCCTACACTCACAAGGATCTTTTAACACATTATTGTAATAATTATTTTTTATATACCCACAATTTTATTTCAACATTAATTTTTCGTTGTAATAAGTTGAGTCCGTTAATTGAAGTATAAGATTAAAAAAGTTAAATTTTAAGTATAAGATTAAGAAAAGTATAAGATCAAAAAAGTTAAATTTTACAAATATAAAATTATGGAAAGTACACTTGAGTGATTTTTTTGGTGCATAGATTTGAATTCATGCATAAACTAAATTACAAAATTGCATGCCAATATTTTGAGGATGCCTATACAAATACAAAAATTGCATTAGCATGTGTTCCTAAATCTCGTATTGAATGTGAAGTGGTGGAGCATTACTTATCAGAATTACATAAAATATATTCATAATAGCTATAAAAATTATACTAAAACCAACAAATAACGATAGTCTCTTGTTATGATATAAGACAACACAATTCCCTAAAATAGATCCTCAACCAATTATTAATTATTTAATAAAATAAATTATCAATAAAATTGAAAGGAGGTGTGTTAAATAAAAAAAAATTGGATATAGATGTGAGATTAACATTAAATTTTGAAATTAGAATGGTGTATGATATATTATTTATGAAAATTATAATAATTATGTAAAAGAAAGATAAATTAATGAATTTTATGTTCCAATGACTTAAAATTTCATGAGCATGTAGGGTTTTCTTATGTCACCCAAGCTAAGATCATCACACATAATTAATAAATTTAATAGTTAGAAAGATTAACATATCACTATAGAGTGAAGAGCTTATGTGATTAAATAGAAATATAACCTCAAGTAATCATCAACATATGAGATTGTTATTAATTTTTTAACTCTTTGAAACTATTAGATAATAACTCAATAAATTTGATAATGTAATTTTATTCATGACCATATGAATAACAGTTTCCTCTTATTATAAAATAGGATGGTATTGGACTCAACTGTCATTATTTTGGTTTTATACAATATTCATTTAACTTTAATTGTATTCTATTTTATTAATATTCATCTTGACTTAACCTATTTTGTGTAGATTTTGTAAATATTAATTGTTTTCTACTTTATTTGAATTTTATAATTGTTATTTTACACACACACGCACGTGCGCACGCACACACACACACACATTTCTCCCTTCATGTCTTTATTTCTCATATAATCTACAACATAATCACTAGTTTCAAACTGATGGTATGCCCATTTACTAGGTAATTTCTAAAATCAATTTCGATAAAGTAAGATATATGGAAAAAAATGAAAATTTATGGATTATTGGAATTACGAACAAACAAAAAATTTAATAACGAAGAAAGAGATCAATGAATTTTTCGTGATAAATTTTCAGATTATGATAAAATAGTTATAATTGAATTTATAATCACTTGTGGCCAAACCTTTAATGTATATCGTTACCATGTCCAAGAATTTGCAATAAAAACATACAATTACCATGACCATGAATTTACAATCAAAATTGTTGCAACGTAAATAATTCTTTAAAAAAGGCCAAAACTCGGTTCATCAAAAAAGTTGAGTAATCCACTTCACATGGTATACACACATATGTCATTGGATTGGTTAATCTCTAAATTTGCATTCATTATGGGTGAATCCAACCCCAGTAGCCTCATGGTACCAAAGATTGAATAATTGTTGTAGATTATTGTTAATTTGTGGGAAAGGGAGAAGGAAATGATGGAACTTTGCTCATGGATGGTCTACCACTAGTGTATATCCATCTTAAATTCGGATCTATCATGCGTCGAGAGGGATCGAATCCCTCGAGGTGAAAACCTCCTTTCAGAGTGAAAAACTTGAGGAAAGGTTTGCACCTCAAGGGATTTTGATCCCTCTTGGCGCATGATATCTATCCATATTTAAGATGGATCTATGCTGGTTACAGTCACTTGTGAAATTGTTAGATGATAATATTTATCTATATGTATAGGTTTAATATGAAATTGATACTTTGAAATTTACATCATTATGAATCCAAATAATAACAAAGTAACAATGTTTAGTGATGAATATCTTGGATAATAACAAAATGGACTTGTTAATATATTGAATAACTTATATACCACATATCATTAAGAAGTGATATGAGGAAGATATTTGTAACATCATGCTCTTGCGCGCACATGATGTGATTTATTCTTTTAGGACACTTGTGTGCAATTGATTCAGTTCATTATATGATTGATTCCTTCACTTATGGATTCTGATGATGAGATTGTGATTTATGATGTTATGTTATGTTATTTATGTATAGGCAGGTGGTATTGACTGATTCCTCCTGAGTGTGCAGGAATCTTGATAGATTGAGCATTTTGATGGCATCGATGGAACTCCTTGGACTCTAGATCAAGTTAGGGAGTGGAATGTATATGGTTTCAGTAATTCTCTTATTGCATATGTGACATATGACTGGGTATATTATGATGTTGTTTATGGATAATTAACATGTTTTGTTGATGGATGCAGGATAATGATTTCTTTCTAATTAGACTCACATTAGGAGTAAAGGGGCCATGCATGAAAACCATAGATATTAAGGGAGAGGTGTGGCAGCAACCCTACCGCAACCTACTAGCACTCTCGTCGTGGCTTGAACTGTAGGTTAACGATTACCTAGTTCAAGAGATCCACGATTCCGAGAGGGAAGAATGAAACTATCCTTCATGAAGATTCTAAAGGGAACACAATAAGGAAGGGTCGTTATTCCTTAGAGGCCCTTAGTCTCCCAAAAGGTCACCTGACAGATTTTTGACTCCAAGGGTTGGATGTCTACCAAAATCGGTCAAAAGGTGAGTGGAACCCTTTGAGCACGTAGTGCGTCTTGAAGGGCACACCACATAAATGAAACATGAATGAAGGTGAGTGGAACCCTTGGAGAACATAGTGTGTCTTGAAGGGCACGTCACATGTGTTAACAATGGTGAGTCAATGAACCTAGGCACCTAGAAAACAATATCTCATTTTGACTTGGCCAACGTTAAAATAAATGTTGTATGAGTAAAGTTTAATAAATATAAAATTTCACTTAAAAACAATTTCGCTAAGCCTAGTTGAAATTACAACATAGGTCTAATTGGGATTGAAGGAATAAAACTAATTAATCAATTAATAAAGGGGGGATGAAGAAAAATCAAATTTAAAATTTAAAGGAGAAAGCATTTATCAAAAATTTAATTACTGGTTATGTGAAAAACTTGATAATTTAGAACTTAGAAAAAAAAGGGAAAATTAAATGCAAAAGGAATGTGGAACATAGAAGGGAGTCTAGTCTAGATAACTTTCCAAATTATAACTCAAGTAAGCTTTAAGAAAGATGTTAGTCATTAAGAGAAATTGAGGGAAATTGACAAATTAATTTAATTAATTAAATGAATTTCTGGCACAACTAAGGGATCGGGTGATAAGTTTACGGGGTAGAGTTTTTCCTAATCAATTTTTAATAAAATGAATTTTACATGAAAACGGAAGGGTCATTAAGAAGAACTCTATAAACATAATGAGGAAGATGAGGAAGGGATCACGATTGGTATGAATAAGGTTATGCTGTCAGATTTTTCTTGACTGATTTTTCTTGTGGGAGTTGGGATACCCAGCTCAAATAGAGAGTGGTAACTTGACCTTGCGAAGCAATATGGGAGACAAATTTGTCTTTGGTTGTGTGTGTTAGAACCATGATTTTCATAGCTAGAGTTAGAGGTTTGTCCAAAGTTTTCAAAGTCATGACATAATCGTGGGAAAATCAAGGCATTCCTAGATGAGTCATAGGTTAGGATTAATATCATGTCAAAAGGAATTATGGTTCATCATCACCTTTCATGAGATTAAAGAAGAAACAATCATGGCACTCCATGTCATTGGTATCGTTGCAAACTTCAAAAACATAATCGTTGTGCAATTTTTTTGTGCAAAGGCTTTTGCTTCTTTCATATGTTGTGCACTGCGCATAGAATTTCACCACATGGAGGATGTTATCATATAGAGGGTTTTGTTGTGCAAAGAGTTTTTTCACGCAGAGGATTTTTCCGCGCAGAGAGGCTTTTTGCACAACGGATTTTGTTGCGGAGTGGATTTTGCCACGAAGAGAGTTTTTCCACCCAGGGGATTTTGTCGTGTAGAGGAATTTTTCACAAAAAGAGTTTTTTCGTGCAAGGGATTTTCCACACAATTTTTTTTGTCGCGTAGACGATTTTCATGCACATAGACTACAGGGCACGTTGCGTAAATGACCGGTTTAGTGGTCAACTTCAAGATCCCTTTCTGACCCACTAGAGAGGAATTTTGAAAATCCCCAAGATTATTTTGTCAAGGAAAAACCAAATAATAACAACCTCTCTCATATTTGAAAAAAGTTTCATATTTTGGTAGATTCGAAGGAATCTTTCAACCCTATTTTCCAGTTTTCATGATTTCCTGTTTGAGACATGTTTTTGCGACACATATTCCGACCAGACGGAGATGAATTTCAAGAAACCAAGAGAAATTTTTCTTTAGAACAAGTTTGCCTACAAAAACCGTTCTCGGATGTTACACAATTGTTACAGTTTGAGAATTACAAGTGGCGTTTTGAAGCCTATTTTTCATAATTTTTCCTCCGGAAAAGAAGGAAATCAATTAAAATGTGTCATTTTTTGTTTTTAACTGTTTATGTTTTGCGAAAGGGGTTGGAGTTCGAAATGGTGAGCTGGAAAGGACCTAGAGTAGATAAGGGTTGGACCCTTGGAGGATAAGACTTGTTTATTTATTTGAAGTTAATGCATAAGTTTCCTCTTTCTGAAATTTGAGATTCATTACGGTGTTCATGTTTAGTATGTGGTTCTTGTATATCATTTCCATAATTGTGTTTTTATGCTAGCATTGTCTGAGAGTAAGTGGTAGGAATTCATCCACGTTTAATGCTCCTTTCACATTGATGGTTTTTGTTATGTGTTAATGGTTGCTTTTACAGAATTCATCTTCATTTGATGTTATGTTTAGAAACTAATCTTGGTGTCCTTTCTTCTAAAGATGCATTGGAGATTCATCCACTGATTGATGCATGCAGTGTAGTGGGATTTCTTCTTCTTTCCATATCTCATTTCATATCATTTATTTGATGAGCATAACGCCTATTTTACCTCAAATCTGCAGAAAGAAACCAATCAACTGTTGACTGTAAAAACATCGGAATTCATGCCTTGAATCCATTTCCAAATGGTACCTTTTCCGTGTTTGTCCTACTAACCCTTTTAAAACAAAAAAAAACCTATCCTATTGCAGAATCTGACCTCTATGCATTTATTGATGAATCCTTTGAGTTATTACTAGTCATTAGATATCTGAGAGATCCCTCTCTGGTTGTATAAGTTAGAATACAATATAAAGTTGGTTGAAACAGTTACCTTGAGGTTTTATTTGATATAACCCAAATAAATTTCGGAGTGCTAACATTTTGGCATCGTTTATAGGGAACAAAAGTTGCATTTTCCTTGGGAGAAATGACAAGGTTTAGACCTGGTTTCTGATGGTGGATAAAGGCTAGACACAAGAAGGTTGTACATTTCCACCTGGTGACTCCAATAAAGATTCAAATTCGATTGAGATACTCCATTGGAGGATGAGACCCATTGAAAGAGGTATGAAAGGACATCGTGGGTGAAAACAAGTACCTGAAGTTGAGTTTTTTCCAAGACATAATATTTTCTTTTATTCATTACCTTGTGTCTTTTCTTAAACATGGTAAACAAATTTTTCTTTCCCTATTGCATTCAAATTATGATCATGATAATTTTCACTTGTATATCCACCTCTTAAATTTGTACATATATCTCCTCGTTGTATCACTAATTTTGATCAAAATATTCCATCTTAGACATGTAATGACCATAGCCAAGTTGATGAGCCTCATGAAGTCAAGGTTGATGTCTCACCTCCTGTACTTGATCCAACACCCTCCAAGATTCAACATAAATACAAACCTTTAAAATTACCTCACATCCTTCATAAGTTTCCTCCAAAGCACTATACGTACCTACATGTGTTTGATGGAGAACCTAATACTATCACAACTGAAAAGAACATCCAAGATTTTGAACATTTTGTATATTTGTTTGAGATTGATCATGATGATGTTTGTATGAGGGACTTCTCTCAATCCTTGAAAAGGGATACCAAATACTAGTTTAAAGACTTGCTTCTAGAGACAATTAGCTCATGGGAGGAATTGAAGAATGTATTTTTGAAATTTTGGGGCAAGAGGAAATCTTTGGATATAAATCTTACATAGTTATATGCCATGAAAAGGCAGAGCAGTGAAACTATTTCTACATTCAGTAGGAGGTTTTCCAGTATTTATTACAACTTGCCCAAAGAAATTCAACCCACTAAAGTTGCTGCCATGCTCCATTATGCAACAACCTATCATCCAGATTTGTCTTTTCAGCTGATGGAAAGAAGATACAAGTTGTTACAACAAATGTTTAATGATGCTCAGGAGATTCAACACAATATTCAATCATGTAAATAGATTCGAAATGAGGAGTTTGATTCTAAAGAACATTACAGTGAATATGAACACAAACCAATTGATTTGAATCTTGAGCAAAGGCTTAATAATATCATATGTCCACTTGAAGTTTTAAATGCTCATGATTTTGCAAAGGATTATATTCCACTTATTGAAAAATAAGGTGCTAATTTAGCTTCTTATCCATCTCATGATAAGCATGGGTATGATTGTTTTATTTATTCATTTGTAGATAGTCAAGAAAATGAATTTGCAAATCAATTTGTTGAAGAGCACGTGGATATCCCAAGATTTTTCCTGTTAGATGACATTGGAGATGTTGTTGATTTGCCTATATATGATGAATATGATGATGATTGTGATGTTGACTTCCTAGAACACTCATTTGCATGTTCTCTATCATAAAATGTTCATTTTCAGCAGTGTAATGAGAGAAATCAACCTACATATCACAGTTACAAAGAAGAATATGAAGAAAGTACCGAATCAACTGAAGGAAATTCTTTACCTTTATGTTTTTATTCATTTAAATTGTTGAAAGAAAATTTTAAGATCATCACCGAAGCAAAGAAATGTGTGTTGATGAAAAATCACACTAAATCACTAGAAAATATTTACAAGAAATTGCAACAATCTTCTCATGTGTTTGATGACCCTGTTGCTTGTTATATGGAAGGTTTTTTCAGTTCAAAATTGCAACGATTGGTCAAAGATGAATCGAAAAATGTAGATGATGATGAGTTGTTTTCCAAATCAGCCATGTCCTTCTTTCCATAAGGGGTTTCATTGTAGCAATTTAATACATATATTCACCCCTTTCATGAAAACCACGAGTTTGAGATTTATGGAAGCATAAATGTAGTTGCAGGGATGATACAAGATGAATGTCTTGTGCAATCTCTTGAAATCAATTTTCTTTCTTTTCAAGATCCTTTTCCAGCATGTTTGTAAACAACGAATGGACCTAAGTTTTTAAATTTGGTCAATATTGAATTTGATGAGTTTCTATTGAGAGGGTTTTTACTTTCAATAATGATCAAAGATACGCAAGGAGTTCAACTAGTGGACAAGACACTTGCATGGTTGCACTGGATTTTGATTTCACCTAATCAAATAGCTCAGAGATTAGCTTAGTGTAGGTATTAGTGTGAATAATCTCAGGATGGAAATCATTTCATTCATTATTGTTCAGTTTGTATTTTCAGTTTGGGTTTGGTTTAGTTGCAGAATAAATTTGTGGTAGAATAGTTAAGGTTTGGATTTCATTGTGATTGGTTCAAGGTCAGTAAGAGAGTAGGTTACAAGTTACAATTCGAAAGTTGAGTTTGGGAGAAGCCCAATGGATAGGCACAGGGTCTACGAGTTCTTTTGCTACCTCACTGGGAGGATAGCATCCCCATTGGAGCCAACTGTTAGCACCATGATTTTCATAGCTAGAGTTAGAGGTTTGTCCAAAGTTTTCAATGTCATGACATGACCTTGGGAAAATCAAGGCATTCCTAGATGATTCATAGGTTAGGGTGAATATCATGTCAAAAGGTATTATGTTTCATTATCACATTTAATGAGATTAGAGAAGGAACAATCATGACAATCCATGTCATTGGTATCGTTGCAAAATTCAAAAGCATACTCGTTGTTCAACTTTGTTACGCAAAGGCTTTTGCTTCTTTCTTTTTCTACATGTTGCACAGAGGATTTCACTGCGTCGAGGATGTTATCACGCAGATGGTTTTGTCACATAGATAGCTTTGTCGTGCAAAGGATTTTGTCGCACATAAAGTTTTTCCGCACAGGGATTTTGTCGCACAAAGGATTTTTTCGTGTAGAGAGTTTTTCCGCGCAGGGATTTTGTAACATAGAGGATTTTTCCGCGTAGAGAGTTTTTTCGTGAAGGGGATTTTTCCATGCAGAAGGTTTTGTCACACAAAGGATTTTCCTATGCACATGCTACAAGGCATGTTGCACAAATGACTGGTTTAATGTTCAACTTCAAGATCTCTTTCTGACCAAATGGAGAGGAATTATGAAAATCCCTAAGAGGTTTTTGCCTAGGACAAACCAAATAATAAAAACATCTCTCAGATTTGAAAAAAAAATCATATTTTGGTAGATTCAAAGGAATCTTTGAGCCCTATTTTTCAGTTTTCATGATTCCCTGTTTCAGACATGTTTTTGCAACACATATTCTAGCCTGCTGGAGATGAATTTCAAGAAACCAAGATAGGTTTTTGTTTATAACAAGCTTACCTAAAAAAAAATTCTCTGATGGTACACAACTATTACAGTTTGCTAATCACAAGTGGCGTTTTGAAGCCTATTTTTCATAATTTTGCCTCCTGAAAAGAAGGAAATCAATTTAAATGTGTCATTTTCTGTTTGTAATTGTTTCTATTTTGGGAAAGGGGTTGGAGTTTGAAATGGTGAGATGGAAAGGACCTATAGTGCTATATATTTCATGGTAAAAGAGTAGATAAGGGTTGGACCCTTGGAGGAGAAGACTTGTTTATTTCTTTGAAGTTAATGCAAAAGTTTCCTCTTTCTGAAATTTGAGATTCATCACGGTGTTCATGTTCAGTATGCGGTTCTTGTATATCATTTCTATGATTGTTTTTTCTGCTAGCATTGTATTAGATTAAGTCATAGAAATTCATCCATGTTTGATGCTCATTTCACACTGATGATTTTCGTTAGGTGTTAATGGTTACTTTTATAGAATTCATCTGCATTTGATGCTTTGTTTAGTAATTAATCTTCATGTCCTTTCTTCCAAAGCTTTACTGGAGATTCATCCACTAATTGATTCCTGTAGTGTAGTGGGATTTGTTCTCCTTTCCTTCTCTCATTTCATATCATTTATTTTCTGAGAATAGCACCTATTTTGCCTCAAATCTACAGAAAGAAACCAACCAGTTGTTGACTATAAAAACATTGGAATTCATGCCTTGACTCCATTGGCCAATGATACCTTTTCCTTGTTTGTCCTACTAACCCTTTTAAAACAAAAAAAAACCTATCCTATTGCAGAATCTGACCTCTGTGCATTTATTGATGAATCCTTTGAGTTATTACCAGTCATTAGATATCTGAGAGAGCCCTCTTTGGTTATAGAGGTCATAATACAATCTAAATTTGGTTGAAATAGTTACCTCGGGGTTTTCTTTGATACATCCCAAAGAAATTTCCAAGTGCTAATAGTGTGTGTGTGGCCTCTTTTCGGATCAGGGGGCTAAGGGGGAAGAAGAGTACCACTAGCGTTGGCTGGGAGGTACTAGTGAGGTCTTCACGGTTAGAAAGCATGAGAAAGGAGGGAGCGCAAGAGAGGAATAACAACGTTGGATTCTTTGCCTCAGTTACAGTAATCCTAAACTTTGTTGATCTCATTAAGTATCGAAATAAATGCAATTGGATTCTATTGCATATGCATTCTGGAAATTTTATTCAGCGATTTAAATTTTGCGGAGACTTAATTTAATCATGTAGAGGCGGTGACTACTTCTTGTATTCGTTCTCCATGAAAAATTCTCACAACCTTGTGTTTTCTTCATGTCTTATTGTTTATTTTTTATTTCTCCTTGGAAAAACCCTCGAGCTGAATTTTAAATGGATTGGTCAAATGCCTAAGCTATTTTGTCTTCTCCCTAGCAAACCCAAGCTCTAAATTTTATTTGGATTTGTCTGTGTGGTTTTCCTTCTTTTACACCATGACTTTTCTACCTTTATCTCTGCTCTTTCCCTTGAGAAGTTGTCTCGGTTGGTGTATTCTCCCAGCATCCTCTCGTGTAGCTTTTCTGCATTGTTTTTACTTGATCTCAACAATTAAACTTGCTCAGCGAACCCATTGTTCTCCCACCACGAATTTCCTAGTGATAAATGGGCGTTTTTAATTCATCTCAGCCATCAAACTTTCTCAACGAACCCACCCACTGTTCTTCCACCACGAATTTTCCAGTGATAGATGGGAATTTTTACTTCATATCAGCCATTAAACATGCTCAACGAACCCACTTTTCTTCCACCAGGAATTTTTCAGTGATAGATGGGCACTTTTACTTCATCTCAGCCATTAAACTTGCTCATTGAACCCATTGTTCTTCCACCACGAATTTTCTAGTGATGGATGGGCGTTTTTACTTCATATCACCCATTAAACTTTCTCAGTGAACCCACTGTTCTTCCACCATGAATTTTCTAGTGATAGATGGGCGTTTTTACTTCATCTTAGTCGTTGAACTTGCTCAACGAACCCACTGTTCATCCACCACGAATTTGTCAGTAATAGATGGGCATTTTCACTTCATCTCAGTCTTTTTATTTAATGTTTAGAGTTATGTTCCAGTGCCTTCGGTGCTCGGCTATATTCCAGGAGATAGCTAGCAATCCAGCTTGGGTTTTTTTCACTCAGGGTTTGTTGGCATTGATTTCAGTTGTATTTAAGTCCGCCAGATTGTGTGGAGGTAGCGACTTGAACTGAATCTGTGTTTGTATTCCTTTATTGGTGTGGTGTAAGGTGTGAATTTTGTGTCATTACCTTTGCACTAAAAACTTGGTCATCCAAGTCGAGTGACTTGATCCTTGAGAAAAGAACTTTATCCCTTATAGTACAATTGTTATGAGAAATCTTATTGATAAATCATATTGATGTAATTATAATAAATTCTCATTCAATGCAAGTATCCCATTCATTTTTTATTCTATATATTCATTATATTAAATTCTTATTCAAAAGTGTAGTTATTTTGCGAATGGTGAATCCTTACTCCAGGTAATTATAGTAATAAATGGTGTGACCTTAGTAATAATTGTTGTTCAATAATGTTATATTGATAATTCCTGAAAATGTTTATTTTAGGGGATAATATTATTACGTTGATAATTTTGGTGTATGGTTACTTTAGAAGCTAGAATTCTTGTGCGCCATGACTAATTGTGAATTTTGTGTGCTGGGTTATGTGCTTAGTTTTCTCTGCGCCTTGACTTAATATGATTATACTAATGTGCATGAAATGTACTGGGTGAATAAATAGTTTCTCTTGCCCCATTAGTATGTTGATGTATGATTATGATAAGGTTGTTTCTCTTGCATCCTTGGTTGTTGATTTAACCCTTTAAGAGCGCCGTTAAATTTTTATTGCCAAAGGGATTAATGACTAGTTCTATTGCACCTTGAATTTTTTATGTTGCCTGATTGGATTAGAAATTGGTTACTAATGTGCCTTTGATATTATTGAAGTATGATTGATTTAGAAAATGTTTACCCTGCATCCTGAATTTAAATTTGATGTATGATTAAAGGATCAAAATTATTCTTTTGACATGATTAAATGATGTTTAAGATTGATTGATCTAGTGGGACATAGACACCTCATTGTTCCTCAGAACAGTCGCCATCCCTAAGACCTTAAATGGTCAAAATCGATGGGAACCTGGGCTTGAGCATTGCTTATGTGTCCTGGAGGTCCTAACCTTGTAGGGTAGGTTGGGTAGGTAGTCATTTATATTCTTTATCTGATTAAATGTTCATAATTTGCTTCAAGCTTCATGATGTGCTAATCTGCTATTGTATTTATGTTTATGTGTCGTGTGTAATTCATTCATTATGATATCGTCAAGTTGTGTTGCTATGACTTTATTGTTGACTTTATTTTCCTAATGCTATATATATATAACCTTTTGTACATCATTTTTGAGGGTTTGGAAACACTACCTGATTGGATGGAAATCTGAACTAAAAACAAACCACTGTGGTTTACAACACTATTTTACGAAAAGTGACTTGAACGGGTGACAAAAGCGTTGGTCGGAGCTACTTAGCGAGTTCAATTTAGAGATTACCTACATAAAAGGAACAATGAACATAGTGGCTAATGCGTTGATTTGGAGACCACACATATTTTCAGTGATACCTATTCAGACGAATCTATGTGAAAATATTCTAGACTGATATAAGGAGGCTAAGGAATTTATTAGAAAAAACATCATGTTGGTACCAAAATTTTAGGGATTTACTATGGACAACGACATATTAATGAGATATAATAACCATATCTATGCATTTCCCAATGACAAGTTGAGAAGTTTGATCTTAAAAAAATCTCATAGAGCTGTGTACATGACTCATCCAGAAGTCACGAAGATGAGGGAAAACCTTAAACACTTGTTCTTCTGGAAAGGAAGGAAGGAATACATAGTCAACTACATGGTGAGATGTCTAGAATGTCAGGAAGTGAAGGTTGAACATAGACATCTGGTAGGGTTACTACAACCAAATGTTATTCCAGAATCGAAATGGGAGGTCGTTTCGATTGACTTCATTGTTGTATTTTCGTTGACAGCAAGGAGGCATGACTCAATTTTCGTGTTAGTTGACACTCTGACGAAGAGTGCTCCTTTTATCCATGTGCGCACGACGTATCAGGCACCTAACATAGCTAGAGTTTTCATCAACGATATTGTGAGATTGAATGGAATACCTAAGAGTATCATTTATGATCAAGGATCGGTGTTTACAAGACGATTTTGGACTAGTTTCCAAGAGGCCTTGGGAACCCAACTTAACTTTAGTACTGCATATCACCCAAAGATAGACAGGTAGATTGAATGAATATACCAAATATTGGAGGACATGTTGCGTATGTACGTGATGGACCAATAGAAGCATTGGGAAGAGTTCCTACCACTGGTAGAATTTGCATACAATGAAAGTTATCAGACCACCATTAATATACAACCATTCGAGTCTCTTTATGGGCGACTATGTCAGACGCCTTTGAGTTGGGATCGGTTTGAGGATAGGGTCCTGATAGGACCAGAAGCGATCCAAGAAATGTAAGAAAAAATGAAAACAATAAGACAAATGATCAAGGAAGCGTAGGATCGACAGAAGAGTTATGTCGATGCGCATCATGTCGAGCGTAGTTATGAAGTTGGAAATCAATTCGTCTTGCGGGTGAAACCACACAAGAGTTCGATCAAATTTGGAAAGGGTGCTAAACTCTCTCCTATGTTCGTGGGACCTTTCAAGGTTGTGAAAAGGAGGGTCCTGTGGCCTATCGACTAGCCTTGCTTCATTCTTTGAGTCATATGCATGATGTTTTTCACGTATCTGTTTTGAGACATTATGTTAGTGATACTACACATGTGATTGACATGAGTTCCTTGTAGGTATCAGAAGAGGGTACGCTCACGATGAAGCCAATCCACATTTTGGACCATCGCATTCGACAAATACGACGTCGAACATTCGATCAGGTCAAGGTCAAGTGGGACAATTATAGTCCGCACTCGACTACCTAGGAGGACGTATATGATATGCATCAGTAGTTTCCATTTTTGTTTGATAGCTAGACATTTAGATATTGTCAGATACTTTATTTCTACACTTATATACTGTGCAGAACAAAGTTTAAAACAAAAGAGTGTATGTAACATCTCTCTCTTGCACGAACCTGATGTGACTTATTCTTTGAGGACACTTTTGTGCAAGTGATCTAATTCAATGTATGATTTACTACTTCTCTTATGGATTCTGACGATGATGAGATTGTGATTTAGAATGTATATTATGTTATTTATGTATGGAGCAAAGTGTTATTGATTAGTTCTTCTAAGTGTAGGACTCTTGATAGGTTGGGGATGTTGATGGTATCGATGGACCTCCTTGGACTTGGATCGAGTCAGTGATGGACTGTATATAGTTTGATTAATTCTTTTATTGGATATGTGGCATATGACTCGGTATACTTTTAGTATTTTTATGAATGTTGACATATTTAGATTGTGCGTTCTGCGGAGATAGCGATTTCTTTCCTAATCGAGACTCATTAGGAGTAAAGGCCATTCGACCTTGAAGATATTGAGAGAAGTGTAGAAAGCCACCTTGCCCACAACCTACTAGAACTCCCCATCGCCAGCTTTCGGGTGGGTTAATGATTACCTGATTTGAGAGAGATCCACGATCTGTGAGGTGGTAGAGGCAATTAAGCTCCTTGAGAAGAAGATTCAAAGGGCATAATGAGGAGAATTCCTTATTATTTTAGGAGCCCTTGAGTCTTCAACAAAGGTCTCCTAATAGATTTTGACTCCAAAGGTTGGGCGTCTACCAAAATCATTCAAAGTAGAGTCTACCCTTGGAGCACATGGGCGTGTGTCTTAGAAGGGCGTTGCATAAATGGAAACATGAAAGAAGGCGGTGGCACCCTTGGAGCATGTAGTACATCTTGAAGGTCATGGCGGGTTTTAACACGATGATTCAATGAACTTCTAGGTACCTAAAAAAAAATCTCATTTTCTCTTGGTCAGCCTTAAGATAAATGTTTTTTGGAAATAAAGAGGCGGAACTTTGTTATATTAGCAAAGCATAATACGGCATATTCGGGGATGCCGGTATCCTCATGCGTAGGAAGGAAACGGGCAATTTGGCATCCTTGTCCACATATCATCATATTTGCGGAGCAGTATGACTGTTTCAAAAATGACAGGACTATTTCCCGCCCGTAGGAAGCCGGGAATAGCAATCGATACCAGTGCATGCAACTATGTCTAAAATGCAAAGAAAACTAACTATTATCGGACCAAAGTTAATGAAACCAAACCAGTGGTGGAGCATAATCATGCAGGTGACCTCCACGCTTTGGAACCCAGGAAGCGGCGGCAATTCAATGCCTCATCATCACGGAAGGCGGTAGACTTCGAAGCAAGTGGACGGATTTTGCTTTGCTGGCGGTAATGCGGAGTGCTGGCTGAAGAGCAGTCCACATTCCGTTTATCGCGATGCGTTTCGTCACGGAAGACACAGTCGTGAAGGTAAGCACTTGGCAGACAAAGAGCTGAGTAGTCCTCGGCGTGGGGTGGGGAAGGCGTAGTGCGGAGTCGGGGTGCTTGGTTGGATTCCGGAGGAACCTCACCTCCTCCACATAGCAAGGTGTGTAAGGTGCCTCGTTGTCAGCGTGCCCCTACACCCCTGCTGTCCCTGTGGTGCTGTCGGCTCCAACGTACAAGAGAGAGTTCCAGTGTCCTGGTGCTGAAAACCAGGTGTATTCGGGGAGGTTCTCCTGTCTTTCATCCGGGGGAGCCTCTTCTATAACTGCCTTGCCCCGCGACCTCCTCCTCCTGTCAGCAATTGCCATAGCTTTTTCAAAAGCTTCCTTGCGCTTACGCCATGACTTTGCGGCATACCAGGCCACCCCCCGTCTCGGAGTGCCCCGAAGCCGAGGCATGGCAGTGCCCAGAACTGAAGTGCCCAGGCCGCTCGGCTTCTTGGGGTTAAGGAGCGTGACCATAACAGCATTAAGAGGTCAGCGAAACCGAATTTGAAGCGAGATCCGCATACAATGAACCATAGAAAGATTGGTGGTTTCGATATACACCATCATGGCGCACTGCGGTCGCCTTGAACAGCCGAACCAGGTGCCTTCACGTTAGCAGCGAACCCACCCTCTACGCGGTAAGATCGTATGGGTGGATTCATGGTGATAACTTCTGACGAAAGTGAACTGGCGGTTGTGCCTCCACATCGCCTCGGTATACGTGGTAATTCGGTCTTACAACTGCTTATTTATCACCCATCGAGAGAACAGCAAATAAATGTTGCTTGAGTAAAGTTTAGCCGTTGCCGAAATTTCTCATAAAACAATTTCCAAGCCCTAGTTGAGAAATTAGAAGCGTGAAGTTTAGAGGTAAGGGGATATAAGGACTAAAGGCAATTAATCAGGTGTTAATAAAAGGATGAAAGAAAAATCAAGTCCCCAAATTTAAAGGTGAAAGAATTTATAAAACATTTAATTGTTGGTTATGTGCAAAATTGCCAACTGTTAGAACTTTCAAATTAGAACTCAACTAAATTTTAAGAAAAACGTCAGTCATTAAAGGAAATTGAAATTGAATTCATTTTGGTGTTGAAATGAATTCCAACGAAAGGGAGTGGTGAAACAGAATTATTATGGGGTAGAGTTTTTCCTAATTAATTTTTTTGTCAAACGAATTTAAAATGAAAATGGGAAGGGTCACTAAGAATATAAAGGAATGGGAGATGAGGAATCCGTTAGTATGCATAAAGGTTATGCTATCCAGTTTTTTCTTGTGGGAGTTAGGATATGACTCAAATAGAAGATGAGTAGTTCAAACTTGCACAAGGTGAGTTGGCAGATGGAACATCTGTATGGTTTGTGTAATGCGTGACTCATCCTTTAAACAGGGTCTAAGTTGGAAGGAGAGGCACCCTAATTTAGTTTGGATGAATCGGTGGGTCTTCGCGGGTTAGCAAGCATGAGAGGAGGAAGTGCAAGTGTGGAATAACAATGTCATATTCTTCGCCTTGGTTACGATAGTCCTAAATTGTGTTGATATCATTAAGTTAATTAAATGCAAATGGATTCTATATGGACCATTATAAATCATATTCATTCATATCATTTAGTTTTTATTTCTCCTTCGATAACCGGAAAAACCAATGGCCGCTGAATTTTAAGTGGATTGGTCAAATGCCTAAGCTATTTCATATTTTCCCTTGCAAACCCAAGCTCTGAATTCTATTTGTATTTGTCTGCGTGGTTTTCCTTCCTTTACACCGCGACTTATCTACCTTTATATCTGCGCTTTCCCTTGATAAGTTGGCCCGATTGGTGTATTCGCACAACGTCCTCTTGTCTGAGTTTTTTTTGCATTGTTTTTACTTCATCTCGACCAGTAAACTTGCGCAGCGAACCCACTTTTTTACTTCATCTCGACCAGTAAACTTGCGCAGCGAACCCACTATTCTCCCACCACGAATTTTACAGTGATAGATGGCCATTTTTACTTCATCTCAGCCATTAAACTTGCTCACCAAACCCATTATTCTTCCACCACAAATTTTCCAGTGATAGATGGACATTTTTACTTCATCTCAGCCATTAAACTTGCTCATCAAACCCATTGTTCTTCCACCACGAATTTGCCAGTGATAGATGGGCGTTTTTACTTCATCTCGGCCATTAAACTTGCTCAACGAACCCATTGTTCTTCCACCACGAATTTTCCAGCGATAGATGGGCATTTTTACTTCATCTCAGTCATTAAAATTGCTCAGCGAACACACTATTCTTCCACCACAATTTGTCAGTGATAGATGGGTGTTTTTAGTTCATCTCAGTCGTTGAACTTGCTCAGCGAACCCATTGTTCTTCCACCACGAATTTGCCAGTAATAGATGGGCGTTTTTACTTCATCTAAGACTTTTTATTTAATGCTCATTGTTAAGTTCCAGCGCCTTTAGTGCTCGACTATCTGCCATGAGATAGCTAGCGATCGAGCTTGCGTTTATTTCACTTAGGGTCTGTTGGCATTGATTTCGGTTGTATTTAAGTTCGCCAAATTGTGTGGAGGTAGCGACTTGGAATGAGTCTACATTTGTCTTCTTTTATTGGTGTGGTGTAAGGTGTGAATTTTGTGTCATTACCTCTTCATTAAAAACTTTGTCATCCAAGTCTAGTGACTTGATCCTTGAGTACAGAACTTTATCCCTTATAGTACCATTGTTATGAGAAATCGTATTGATAAATTCTATTGATGTAATTATAATAAATTCTCATTCAGTGGAAGTATTCCATTCATTTCTTATTCTATACATTCATTATATTAAATTTGTATTCAATAGTTTAGTTATTTCACTAATGGTGAATCCTTACTCCATCTAATTATAGTAATAAATGGTGTGACCTTATTAATAATTGTTGTTTAATAATATTATATTGATAATTGCCGAACATGTTTATTTTAGGGGATAATATTATTTCGATGATAAGTTTGGTGTATGATTGCTTCAAAACTAAAATTTTTGTGCGCCCTGATTAATTATGAATGTTGTGCATTGGGTTTTTTTTCACGCCTTGACTTAATATGATTAGACTAATGTGCATGAAATGTATTGGGTGAATGTATGATAAGGTTGTTTCTCTTTCTTCCTTGGTTGTTGATTTAACCCTTTAAGAGAACCATTAAATTGTTATTGCCAAAGGGATTAATGACTAGTTCTATTGCGCCTTGAATTTTTTTATGTTGCATGATTGAATTAGAAATTGGTTACTAATGTGCTTTTGATATTATTGAAGTATGATTGATTTATAACGGGTTTACCTTGTGCCCTGAATTTAAATGTGATGTATGATTAAAGGATGACAATTATTATTCCTCCATGATTAAATGATGTTTAGGATTGATTGATCTAGTTGATGGTATACTTTATTATTAGTGGGACATAGACATCTCCTTGTTCCTCAGAACATTCACCAGACCTGAGACTTTAAATGGTCAAAATCAATGGGAATCTGGGCTTGAGTGTTGGTTATGTGTCCTGGAGGTCCTAACCTTGCAGGGTAGGTTGGGCGGGTAGCCATTTATATTCTTTATATGATTAAATGTTCATAATTTCTTCAAGCTTTATGATGTTGTAATCTACTATGCTATTTATGTTTATCTGTCGCATGTAATTAATTCATTATGATATCCTCGAGCTATGTTGATATGACTTTATTGTTGACATTATTTTCCTAATGATAAATAAATATATATTTTTTACGTGTTGTACATCGTTTTTGGTCGTAACGGTGGGGTCGCTACAATATTGAATAACTAATATAGTACATAGTAATTGATCTCAATCTATAATATTTAGCTTTTCTCTTACACACGCAGAACATGCAAAGCTTCAATTGGAGATATTGAAATAAAAGTGAGACCTTGAGGAATTTTGAACCTCCAAAGTTTTTCAAGTTTTATATATCTTAATATTATAATTGTTTTAATGCCCAAATACTAACAGATAAATCACACCTAACCAAACAAAGTATAAGACTTCAACTTATATATATCATTTCTTCAATTAGTTAATGCACTGAATAATTTTTCATACTCATACGAAAATCCATATACAAGATTAATTTGATTCCTCATTTAATTAATGAACCCAATCATTTTTCATAGTATTATCACTAAAACCAATGCACCCTATTATTTTATGTTATATCTGTGTTAAAATAAATACAACTCCTTGATTAAGCTAAATCATTTTTTATTGTATCATCACTTAAATCATTGCATATTTGTTTTGGCATTATGTCATTGTTGAAATCAATGCAACTAATTTCTCTTATAATTGAGCTATCACTAAAATAAATGCATTTCATTGTTTTTCATTATGTCATTATTGAAATCAATGTAACCAATTTCTCTATATCATTTATCGTTGTGTCATCACTAAATTCAATACATGGTATTGTTTTTCATTATGTCATTATTGAAATCATAGCAATTGATTGCTCTAAATCATTTTTCAATGTACATCTCTAAAATAAATGCACAATGTTTTTTTGTGTTATATCACCATTGAAATAAGTTCAACTTCCTTATTTCTCTAAATCGTATTTTTAATATCATAATTCAAATCAATGTGCCCTATTGTTTTGTGTTATTTCATCACTGAAATCAACATAGATATTTAATGATTGATATTGCATTCTCTTTCAGTTTCCATGATTGGAACATATCATAAGTATAAACCCAAACCTCTTGAATTTTGAAACATTCTTTATTTTGATAAGGATTAAAGAATACTTATTTATCTTCAAGAATAATTATATATCATGAGAAGCCTTTTATTCTCTTCATATTAATCTGTTATCTCATTAAATCCCAATATACTTTGTGTTATTTTACATTTGAAACAATTTGAAAATGGACAGATGTCTAAAACCCTAATGCTTTTATCAAATTAGACTCATTAAAATGTATTCTTTTATATTTATATGATACATAATAAATATGTAATATCTCATGTTAAATTTGAAGTCTCGAAGAAATTAACATATTCTAGAAATTAACAACTAAGAAAAGATCACAAGAACTTGACAAGAATTATTCATATAAATATATGGTTCATACTAATGATTGATATACCATATATTAGATTTCAATTCATTTAACATGCAAACAAAATTAAGCAATATTTTTCACCCTAAAGGAGGATCCAATCAATGCACATTCAACTATCACTAAAATAAGAGGATCATAAATAACATTATGTTGGAGGTTAATAGGATAATCTACATCAGCTAATTTATACAATAAATAATCTAAAATCTATATATTATGATTAATAATAATCCATATGATATATTAGATTATGATTAATAATAATCTATATGATATACTAATATCAACTTTAAGAATATGATCCATAGTAAAATATAAATTATATCCAGAATTTACATGAATCACTCATGGATCATATGTTAGATTAAATTTAGTAATCTACAGTGTATAATCTATGGGATTATTTGAGAATGAGGGTTCTTTTGGAATTAGGGTTTGCGCAGTTTTTTCAGGGTTTTATTATGTAGATATATTTTTGAAAGCAATAACTAACTATAAAAACAATGAAAATACAATATAGTATTTTGAATAATTATTAGAAATTTCAATAATATTCCTAAATAATTATTAATATGAATATTAAATATGGACCGTTATCAAACATATCTTAGAGGATCAACCTTCTCGTAGTTGTTAATTTCCAGAAAATGCTAATTGCTTGGAGACTTCAAATTCAACATGAGATATTACATATTTATAATATATCACATAAATATATAACAATACTTTTTAATTAGTCTAATATGATAAAAACATTAGTTTTTTACACATCCATCCATTTTCAAATTGTTTCAATTGTAAAATAACAAAAATTATATTGGGATTTACGGAGACAACACTTTAATATGAAAAGAATAAAAGGATTCTCCTTATATATAATTATTCTTTAAGATGAATAATTATTCTTTAATCAATTATCAAAATAAATAATGTTTCAAAACTCAAGAGGTTTGGGTTTATACTATTGATATGTTCCAATCATGGAAACTGAAAGAGAATGCAATATCAATCATTGAATATTTGCATTGATTTCAACAATGATATAAAAAAAAACAATAGGGCATATTGATTTCAATGATGATATTAAATATATGATTTAGAGAAAAAAAAGAGTTGAAATCATTTCAATAGTGATATAACACAAAACAACAATGGGCATTTATTTTAGAGATGTACAATGAAAAATGATTTAGAGAAATTAGTTTCTATGATTCCAATAATCACATAATGCAAAACAATACAATGTATTTAATTTAGTGATGACACAATGATAAATAATATAGAGAAATTGGTTACATTGATTTCAATAATGACATAATCTAAAACAATATGCATTGATTTAAGTGATGATATAATGAAAAATGGTTCACATAATCAAGTAGTTGTATTCATTTAAACTATGATATAACATGAAACAACATGGTGCATTGATTTCTGTGATAATGATATAGATATAGCATAAAACAATAGAGCATATTGATTTAAATGATGATATTAAAAAAATGGTTTAGAGAAATAAGAGAGTCTAAATGATTTCAACAATTATATAACACAAAAAATAGGGTGCATTTATTTTAGAGATGGTAGAATGAAAAATGATTTAGAGCAATTAGTTGCTATAATTTCAATAATTACATAATGCAAAACAATGCAATGCATTGATTTTAGTGATAGCTCAATGATAAGAGCAATTA
Source organism: Picea sitchensis (assembly GCA_010110895.2). Taxonomy (NCBI): domain Eukaryota; kingdom Viridiplantae; phylum Streptophyta; class Pinopsida; order Pinales; family Pinaceae; genus Picea; species Picea sitchensis. The sequence goes on along the minus strand of SNQJ01S0032474.1, from coordinate 43,802 downwards.
GTTGCATTGATTTCAACAATGACATAATGCTAAAAAAAAATAATGCATTGATTGAAGTGATGATACAATGGAAAATGATTTAGCATAATCAAGTAGTTGTATTTGTTTTAACAATGATATAACATAAAATAATAGTAGGTGTGATTTTTGTATTAGTATTTGCACATTAAAACCATTATAATATTAAGATATATAAAACATGAAAAACTAGGGAGGTCTAAAATTTCTCAAGGTCTCACTTTCACTTCAATATCTCCAATTAAAGATTTGCATGTTCCATTTATGTACTATAAAAGATAAAGATTATAGATTGAGATGAATTACTATGTAACATATGAGTTATTAAATTTCTTCCTGGTATCACTTCTTAATGATATGTGGTATAGAGTTTATTCAATATCTTAACAATTCCATTTTATTATTATTCAATATATTCATCCCTAAACATTGTTACTTTGTTATTATTTGGATTCAAAATGATGTAGATTTCAATGTATCAAGTTTGTCTTAAACCTATACATATAAATAAGGATTATCATCTAAAAATTTCACATTCTTTCGGGTGACTGTAACTAAAATAGATCCATCTTAAACCTAGATATATCATGGGCCGAGAGAGATCAAATACCTTGAAGTGAAAACATTTCCCCAAGTTTTTCACTCTAAAAGGACGTTTGCACCTAGAGGGATTTGATCCCTCTCAGTGCATTATAGATCCGTATTTAAGATGGATCTACACTGGTATAGATATATGATATATCTATATAACTTTATATTTATTGAGTTTTTTAATAAGTCTATCAATTTTGTTTTTTCTAAAATTCGTAATTTTATTTTGCAAAATATAAACATATTTGGTGCAATTTTTTAGTACTTAAATGATGGAGTCACTATATAAAAATTGTTATACATGTATAGGACCATATATAGACGCATAGGATGAGTACGAAGTCATTTTTGCAAAAAGAGAATACGATTGTTTTACTTTTTTTACTTTTTTTTCATTAAATTAATAAACTCAATAGAAACCAGTAGAAGTGTGGGTGCAATTTTTGAAGGTTTTAACATAATGAAAATGGACTTTATTTTTCCTATTCATAGAAGTCATTATTTTTTAAAAACTCAAATAATGAAAAAGTTACAGAAGAAACATCAATAATCTATTTTTTGCATTAATGAGTTATGTCACAGAAACAGGTAAAAAGTAAATAAAAAATAATATATTTTTTATTTACAAAAATAAGTATGTGTAACATATTATAGAGGTTATTCAAAATAAGAAATATTGAAAAAGAAAAAAAAACTATTGAATTTGTTATGTTTTATGCGTTCCATACCAGTAACTTGGTTATTTTGAACCTAAGTCACTTATTAGAATATGGTGTAAAATGATGAAACCTGGAAAATATAATTTACTTCTAGAATATGTAATTTTTATTTATGGAGAATTTCTATAATTTGGAAAAATTCAAGTTCTTCTAACAATGACATGCTACATTTTCTTTAAAATATAATGCATATGTTCACGTTAGGACATCACTTTAGTATTTAAATGGTAAAATTCCTTCAAACTAATTTCTACAATTATAGATAACGATTGCTTCTTGTACACCACTAATTTTGCATATTTTCTGATGTTGTGTGTGCGAGAGAGAGAGAGAGAGAGAGAGAGAGAGAGAGAGTAATATCCCAGATCTGGCTAGTCTAGGAAATGCTGCTAATATGATAATTATGTTGTATGACATGATACACTGGGGGTTTGTCAATGTGTTTAAGTTGTAGGTTTATACATTCTTGGTGTTTTTCGCATGTGTGTATATATCTAATTGTTTACAACATATAAATGAGCATAAATATAGTAAATGAGACAAAATACTAAAAACCATATATTATGATATTTCTTCGGTTTACAATTTTGTATGTGGATGAATTAAATAAATCACTCAGCTAGATCAATGAAAAAGGGATCTTAGCTGGGATAAAATAAGCAAACTAAAACAATAATACTTGGTAAATGTTGGTGGATCAATGGATGAGCTATAGGATCTGCTGCAATCTA
>SNQJ01S0032474.1:20399-32170 GCA_010110895.2 Picea sitchensis | reverse complement strand
CTTACTGTCCATATGCTGTATGTTGCTTGATAACACATGAAGAAATATTAATAATTGTTAAGAAGGTGTAAAATTGTTTAAGCTTATAAACAACTGATTCACCCCCCCCCTCTCAGTTGTATTAGTATTTCCAACAATCAGAGTATTATGTCATAACGGGGTTGGCCATGGGAATGGATCCAATGGCCAACCCCGTTATATTGGGAAAAATTACAGGTCCAGTGGTGGTGATGGGCCTTCTTCTATGACTGAGAGGCATGGTGTCAAGCATTCTTCCTGGGTTACCTAGGAGAGTTGGAGCTGGTTGTTGTCTCTCTTTTGATGTGTTTCACAAACATATCAGAGTATTATGTCATAACGGGGTTGGCCATGGGAATGGATCCCATATGTGGCTAGTTATTTGGATCAAAATGATGGGCTACTCTGGGTCTAACACTCCAAAGAATAGTCCTCATCCTTCTCTGTGTTGCCGTTCCTATTAGAATTTTTTGGTGTAATATGGAGCCAATTATTCTACTATGCAGCCAGGACAAAATCATTACTAGCCTGGAAAGCACTTACATTGTCTTCTTCCTACCCGATCTAATAATGCAGGCCTTCCTTCATCCTCTCAAGATTTTCCTGAGAACTCATAACATTACACCGCTACTACCGTGATCTACATCGATTGCTCTTTTCTTTCACGTTCCACTCAATTTTCTCTTAGTCTTGTATCTAAATATGGGGTTTTGGTGGTCTCTCTGGCTATAGTGTGTAAAACTTATTTCAATATCGTATTGGCATTGATATTCTACCTTTATTTATTGGGCGTGTATAAGAAGTCATGGAAAATACCATCAAAAGAATGGATCAATGGGTGGAGATCGCTTTTGAGTTTGTCTCCTCCCATTTGCGCATCTCTGTTCTTAGAATGGTGGTGGTATGAAATTATCATAACTATTTGTGGGCTCTTTTTATATCCAAAGTCAATAATGGAATCCATGGGATTTATCATTCAAACCACATCTCTCCTTTATATATTCCCTTTGTCGCTTAGCCTGGGCGTTTCAATGAGAGTAGGAAACGAGCTTGGTGCTAACAGGCTAGAAAAATCTCGGTTGAGCATGATAGTAAGCATTTCATGTGAAATTGTAATGAGTTTCATAGCCATATTCTTTATGGTAGCCATGCATCACACATGGAATAGAATGTTCACGAGCGATGGACAAATTTTGTCCCTCGTATCTGCGGCCCTTCCCATTGTAGGGATTTTGAAGTGGGAAATTGTCATCATACCACATGATGTATAGTTCTACGTGGTAGCACTTGGCCAACCATTAGCACCAACATTAATCTGGGTGCATTCTACTTCATTGGTATTCCTGTTGTAGTTATGGTGGAATTTGTATTCAAATTTCAATTTGTTGGAATATATGTGGGTTTCCTTGCAACTCAAGTGTCCTGTGTCACTGTCATGTTATATGAATTGTTGAGGATGGATTGGATTCTCAGGCACAAAGAGAAAAGGAGCACAAAAATAGATCTGGATCACATGAGTGAACATGATGCAATCAACGATATCATAATTAAAATAATTACAAGAAACTCATTGTCATAATCAAATAACTTTGCGACCAATGCATCAACATAAATATAACGACACATAGTCAATGCATCAACATAATTAGTAACTAGACATAATAAACACATCATCACATTTAGAAAATGACACATAATCATAAATGGCGACGCAAGATCAACTCGTCACGATCAATTGTAATCATCCATACTTTTATTCGCTCAAATCATCACATAAAGATAACATAAAGATACTACCCACCCAACCTACCCTGCAAGGTGAGGACTTCCAAGACACATAAGAAACGCTCAAGCCCAAGATTCATCCAATTGATTTTGACCATTTAAGGTCTCAAGGTTGGCGACTGTTCTAAGGAACAAGGAGGTGTCTAAATCCCACTAAATCAATCACATCTCATAACTCTAGACTAGACCATCAATCATACATCAACATAGTTTCTCTAGCGTAAGAGTAAACTAGTTACTTATTCAACATGTATCAACATTATTCTTTGGCGCAATAGGTTATTCTACTTTACTATCATTTCAAGCAACAATAAGTATAAACAAGAACATTTCACATGAGTATGATAATTCACAAGCATAAATAACATCTTGAATGCAGGTGGTTTAGCTATACATCTCATTGATATCTTATAGGTGTATGTAAGGAAAGGTTGTAGTTTACAATAATTAAGATAACCCATAAGAAGCATCATCTTCTTAAAAAATACATTAACGTTAACACACTATTTCCATTATACATGCAAAGATAATAAAACCATTTGGACTAGAAATGAACCCAAAACATTAATAAACAAATCAACAACCATTATTGCGCATCCAAATTAAGGGTCTAGGGAAGGGGCCCAACCTTCAAGCAAGGTAAGGTTTCAATCTAAATATCTACGCTTTAAGGAAGACCTAAATTATCTATCACTAAGGAGCTTCTACACTCTAATGAAAACTCCATGTAATTCTAAGGAGCCCAACTCTAAGTTAAGCATACAAGGAATAGACTAGAATTTAAGGATTTTGTTGGGGTTACGTTTCCATTCCCAAGTCAAGAGAATATTGAATCTTCTAGGCACCATGCAACCAATTCCAGCTTCTAGGTATACATAAACATTAATTTATAAGAGGGGGTAGCATCAATAGTAATAACGATATTTCACCCATAAATTTTAAAATCCTGACCATGGAACCCAAGAGATCATTTCAAATCAAACGTTTCACAAGTTATACATGCCTTGTATGAAAGGAGAGGGAGGAAAGTGAGAGCATGCTAGCAACTCAATTTATGTCAATGTTGAGAGAAAGTGGGCGCATTAGTGACCCAAGGGATCAAAATGCTCAAAAATCAAAGTGCTCAAAATTCCTTCAAGACAGACTCGTGCATAGGCCTCGTCCTCGCGATCCCAATGCAACTTGAATGGGTTCAAATAGACTTTGTGTGTGAGCAATATTGTGTTCTGTCTGCTTTTACAAACAAGAAAAAAATTGTTGACTGTATAGTCCATATAGGATGACATGGTAGGGTCGTACTGACACGTGGCAGTTCCATATTGTTGACATGGCAGAGTTGTATTGCTAACTATGCAGACTGTACTGCCACATGGAAGTTTCATGTTGATGATGTGGTAGGACTGTACTATTGGCTGTGGAGACTGTCCTAACACGTGGAAGTTCCATATTGCTGACACAGCAGGACCGTACCACTGATGGTACAAATCGTACTGACACATGGCATGGTCGTACTACTCACTGGTCAGATTGTACTAACATGTGGAAGCTCTGTACTGTTGATGTGGAAGTGTTGTACAGTCTGACTGTGCAGACCATACATATGACATGGCAAGGTCATACAGTCTAACTGTCCATACCATACAACTGACATGGCAAGTATGTGGCAACTATGTGGAAGAGGTGATGTGGCATAAAGGTGGACCAATGGTATGGTGCCAAGTGGCACCCCTTTCAAGGTTTAAAAGTTAGGGTTTTGGGACTCCACGAGTCTTGAACTCGCACCCTCCAGGCATGGGAAGGACTTGGCGTAGGCCGGGCTACCATCCCTCTTGTTGCATGAGACTTAACCCTTAACCATTTAATAAATATTTAAATTGCTAAAAAAAGTCGTTTGGGCAGAGTTAGGGCCAGGGTTTGGCCCCAACCCTTGGTTTACGACCTTCCATATGACCATAGCGCACAAACTCTAATCTACTAGTGCCCGGGGCTAAACCTTGTGGTCAGCGCGTGACCACATGGGCCATGCAACTACTACCTCCACCGGGAAGGGTTCTAAGTCCCCTAACCATTCTATAAATCGTCACAAAATTCAGAACACGTGCAGTGTCGGTGTTTTTGCATGAGAAATGCCCGTGAGTTTTATAGCCCTAAAATTCCCTACTCATGCATACATGACATTGACCTTCTTGCTTGCATAATTTTCCAAATCACTGTTGTGGAGCTCTATTTTAAAAACCAATTTTTAAATCATGTACACGCCCTATTGCACTATTGTCTGCATACATATGATTGTTGCATTCTAGACAACCCATGTACATATGCTTTTTGCACACTAAACAACCAGCATATACCTCCAAAAGTTGCAAAAATTGAAAATTAGTAAGTAATTCACTGGAATTCACGGCTATTGGATGTTTCCCAACCAATTCACTTTCTATAGCCTGTCCCCCAACTGAATAACCATCCTTTGGTGATATAAAAGGAGGTCTTGGGGTCTCATTCCACAACCAAGCATTAGAACAGTGAAACTCTTCCCAATTTCATTCCCTTCTTTGCCCAAGCATTTGCAACCTTTTGTGAGTTACTACCTCAACATTCCCTCTTCAACCTCTTTTCTTCCATTCAATCCATTCCCTTCCCTTGAGGTGATTAGTAGATTGAGAGAAGAGTCTTATTGAAGGTGCACTTGGAGCATGGCAAAGAGGATCCCAGAATAGGTTTGCGGAATGGTGGCCTGCGAGGATTGTAAGTTTCAATATTTGATTAATGAATAAAACAATCTCTTTTCCCTATCACAAATTATGATGTTTTATATTTTTTCTTTGATTTATACATAACAATTGATGTCTAACCCTAATTTATGAATAGAAATAGCATGCTTGTAGCCTTGTTTTCCTAGTCTTGGGTGTAGGTCAACTTTGGGAGGAGACTTGCATCCTTTGGAGCTACAGAGCTTGATGAGATCATCACCAGATGTTGGATAAAAGGTATAGTTATCGATCTTCTCTTCCACTGCTTTCTGTTCATTTATTTTGGTATGTTTCGGGTAGTGTAGAAACTAGATGGAGTTTTAGGAGGTCATTTGATCTGTCTATATCCTAAACCCTGATATAGTTATAGGGGTATTTTCCCGCTAGTAGTGAGGTAGGTTAGTCATGCACATGTGCTTTTTGGTGAGCAGAGACAACAAGGAATTGGGAAAACTTCTAGGGAGGGATTTTGACTCAGTTTTTTTGTCAAACTAGGTGCAGGAAGAGCCCAGATAGGGGATTTTGGACATTCTGGAGCCAAAGGAACCATCTATTTTACATTCTGAGTAGTGCAAGGCACTGATTTTTGACACTTGAGAACATGGGAAAAGACCCAAGAGAAGCATGACCAAGAGTTGTAGCCCAAGGGAGGGGTGAACTATTTTGTCATTTTTTGTGTTAATGTGATGGATACAGATGGTTGTTTAAATACTATTAAAGATGCTCATAACTAATTAAAACTCCATAATTTTTAAGTTTTGTAAACGGATCCTAATAACCAAGCTCGTACAAACTCACTTGCAAATTTAAAGAGGCTCAAGCTTTTCGTTCTTAGATCAAACAGGCAACCCAAAATTTCTTTTATTTATCTGAGAGAACAAGGACAATCAATTGATAGGAATCCACTTCTAGATTTTATGAAAACAACAAGATCTAGTCTATTCAATCCTAAAATTTTCACATGGTCTACAACAATTAAAACAACTAGATTATACAATAAGAATCAATGCATTTACAATTTCATAAAATACTGTAACTGACGATGAAGATAACTTGGTGATGATAATCATCAAATGGATTTCCTTCTGACCTCCCTCTTTCTAATCAGTACCTCCCAACCAACGCTAGGGGTACTCTTCTTCCCCCTTAGCCCCCCGAGATGCAAAGGGGCCATGCACACAAAACCAGAATCCTCTAGCTCTCATATCACCTCGCAAGGTAAAGCCACCACTCTCTCTCAAGATGGGTATCACAAATCTCACAAGAAAAACCAGTCAAAATTTTTGCGGCATAACATTACTCATAAACCCTCTGACTCATTCCTCCTCTCAGCCATTTGTTTTATAGAATTTTCCCAACACTTGCACAATTAATGAACTTTTCAATTGAAATAATTTAGAATTATCTCCCCCTTACACTTCTCACCCTTTCCCCCAATTCGCACAATTAAATCCACATTTTAATTTAATAAAAGTCAATTTCTCTCACCCATCCTAAAAGCGCTCCTAAAATCACTCCTAGTTGTCCCTTTATTCCCTTTATTTCCAATAAATGACTGACGTCTTTCTAAAACTTAGTTGAGTTAAAATAGGATTGCTCTCTAGTTAGACTAGTGTTAACTAGACTCTAAATACATTTCTATGCTTATACAAACTTTTATGCTTTATTCCTTTATTACTTTAAATTCTAATTTGGTATTTTCTTGCACAATGTGTATTAACTCACTCTTTAGATTTTTATTTTTTTTCATTGATTTCTTAAATTGATTTGTTTCATCCCCTCATTATTTAATTTATAAAATTAGTTTTTAGTCTTCTCGTTAACTTAAACTTAGGCTTAGTTAAATTTTTATTTTCGAGATCTTAGACCCTGAGCGATTATGATTAATAAATTCATTCTTTCATTAATTAATTAATCACTTAATTAATTTGGCAGTGCTTGATATTTTAAAAGGTTTAACATTCACTCAAAGTTCTTTAGGACACCTAGATTCTTTGACTCATTTTTTTTAAAATTCTGCAACGTTCCCTTCAATACACACTCTGTGTTCCAAGGGTGCCACTCGCTTTTGATTCAATTTTAAATTTCACGATGTTCCCTTCAAGATGCACTCCATGCTCTAAGGGTACCACTCGCCTTTGACTGTTTTTGGTAGTTTTCAAAACATTGGAGTCAATACTCCATTCAGGCGACCTTGTGAGACACTAAGAGCTTATAAGGAATAATGACCTTGCCTTATTGCGTGCCCTTTAAAAATCTTCATGAGCGATTGTCTCAGTCTGGACTCACGACATCGTGGATCTCTCAAACTAGGTAATTGTTAACCTACAATTAGAGCCATGATGGGAGTGCTAGTAGGTTGTGTTAGGGATGCTCCACACCTCTCCCTCAATATCTAGTCTATGTGCATGGCCCATTTACTCCTTATGTGAGTCAGATTAGCAAGAAATCATCAGCCTGCATCCATCAACAAAACACTGTCAATGATCCATAAACAACATCATAATATAATCGATCATATGTCACATATGCATAAATCAAATAATCAAACTAATACAATCCACTCCCTAACTCAATCCAGAGTCCAAGGAGGTCCAGTGATGCCATCGAAATCCTCAATCTGTCAAGTGTCCTGCAGAATCAAGGGAAACTCATCAATATCATTTGTGTATACATAGATATCAACAACATAAATCATAATCCATCAACATCATCATAAGAATCCATAAGTGAAATAGATAACCATATACTATAACCGGATCACTTGAACGCAAGTGTCCTCAAATAATAAGTCAGTATCATGTGCTCCCAAAAGAAGGATGTTACATAATTAATTTTTGGGTTAATAATGAGTGCAAAGTTGCATGTTTGGACAAAGGTTATGCTAAAATGTACCCTACATGCATACATCTTGATCAAGAAAATACACCGAACTAAGGACATTGTAGTGCAGATTGTTTGCTTGAGAGACTACACCATTTTGAGACCTTATAGTGTAAAATTGTCATTCCGACACACATTTTTATGTCCCATTTTCCATCATGATACGTAACTCATGAAAAAGTATTTTACGAATAGTTCGATGTAATGTTTCTACTCTTTGAACAATGGATTCAAGTATTTTTTAATAAAACAATTTTATGTTAATTTTAATGATATATAATGTTCGTTAAAAGTAAAAATTAGCAAATAAGTTTTTAAGAATTACAATATATAAAAATAAGATAAGGGGAAAGTGAAATAACATCTTAAAAGAGTATAAAGTGACAAAGAAAATAATAACATATTGGGAAAGCACACAATGAAGTAGTGGATGAATTACAATATATAAAATTAGGACAAGGGGAAGGTGAAATAACATCTTAAAATAATACAGAGAGAAAGAGGAAATAAAAGCAGAGTGGGAAAGTTCACCATTAAGTAGCGGAAGACGGAGGAAATATCTTATTTAAACTTTTTATTAAAAGTACTTTTAATATTTACAATATTTAAAGTTGTAAAGAAATGTGTAATGGGTATTTAAAGTTGTAAAGAAATGTGTAATGGGTATAAGTTATAGGAGTCACTTGGTTTACAATGCTAATGAGTAGCTTATATAAATTTGTAAGTAGGTAAAATTTTAGATTTTTTCTCATTTATTAAATTATATATATTTTATCTTTTATGTTTAAAAGTAGATATTAAGTTTTTTTTTAATTATTAATATAGAGAAATGTTTTTTATTTCTATTGACATTGCATTTGTAGATACTTATTTTTAATAGAATATATAATTTTTTATGCTTGACAATTTTATTTAGCTTTTTATTTTAAATGATATTGAGTTTGGACTTAAACATAAAAATTAAAAACACCAAAGGTTGTCCTGATCCATCATAAAACCTAATCAATGGAGACTATATTTATACATATAGTATTTATAGACTTTTCAATAGAGAAGTTAAATTTTTTTTCCTTAATTTTCTTTTAAAATACTCATCGGTCTTATTTTAAAAAGTGGTGGAAAGGATAACCTATCAATTATAAGATCATAATTATTAGTCTTCTTTTCTCTAAGTTATATGGAATCATAAAGAATATAGCTTATGGTTAAAAAATCAAGATCATAGAACATTTAATTACTCTTAGGATAATTATAAAGGATTGTTGAAATAATAAAACTAATTGTCTTAGCCTTTGGGGCCAACTCAATTGGAAAGTGTTGTGATATTAAATGTTATTTTCAATGAGGTTTTAAGTTCAAATCCCATCGATTTAGAAATTATTAATAAGTAACAAAAAATATTATTATCATAAATATTTAGAAATTGAAATCTAATATAAATATAAACCATATATTCTAACATAATTCATAGTTATACTCTATTTTATTATATTTTATCATTAAATATTTTAAATATGGTCCATTATGTAATCATTCATTTAATAAAATTTATTTAATTTTGTGTTTATTGAAAAAAACATTCCTTATTTCAAAATAGACTAAAATTAATAAAAAATAAGTTGTTTTATTTTAAAATTTTGTTATATATATATGTATAATTCATTACAACTAATTATATATAGGATTCCCTTAAGGGAATGGAATTCATACCTTAAAAGTATTTACGAGTTCCCTAATGCCATGGACACCATTCATATTGTCTCTACAAAGGAAGAATTTTTTTCTTTAGATGACATAGAGTTTGGGGTTAAGCGACTTGCAAATGGGAAAGCTAAGGACATTGAAGGATACCAAGATGAAATTTTTAAAATCGGAGGGCCTATCCTTATTCCTCACATACATAAGCTCTTCAATTTAGCATTCAAGTAGGGATTCACTAAACCCTAGACACAAAGATTCATTGTTCCTATTTTTAAAAATGGGGATAGAAAAATTCCCTCTAATTATAGGACCATTATGATTAACCGTATTTTAGCCAAGATTTTTACAATTATTTTGGAAAAGAAGATTAGCCTTTTTCCAGAAAGTCACGGTAAAAGAGCTAAAGACCAAGGCAGTTTTAGGAGATATCATTCAACTATGGACCATATTGTTACTTTTAGGATCATTGATATGGTTCCTAGGAAAAACCGTTGGAATAGGTTGGAAGAGATAAAAGTGCCTCTTGAGTTGAGGGTTGCTGCAATAAGGATGTATGAGAACGTTATTTGTAAGTTTAAAAACACTGAGGGCTGGTCAAAAGAGATTCACTGCAATATTAGAGTCAAACAAGGTTGTCCCTTGTCCCCTATAGTTTTTGGCATATATATTGACAAGTTAGAAGATTGCTTGGGAAAAGGAGGTTGTGTCGGCCCTACTCTCACTGGTATAGTCATCAATATTCTTCTTTATGTCAATGATATCATTCTTATGGCAAGGAGTCCCCATGATATTGAAAACCAGCTAAGAATCCTCAAGGATTTTTTCTCCAATATGGTTATGAATGTTAATACTGATAAGATTAAGGTCGTGATTATTAAATCCAATAAGACCCCTTATGATACCTTCGTATATGACAAAAACAACTTGTAGGAAGTGACTTAATACAAATATCTTGGAATTGATATTCACCACAAGCTCAATTGGAATCATAGCATTGAGAAAAGGATTATTGGGGGATGGAAAGATTATTATGGGCTTGAATTTTTTTTTAAATCAATTGATCTTTGGAGTTGGGATAAGAAGAAAATCCTCTTTGAGACTCTTGTTACACCTAATATTATTTATGGTTGTGAAGTCTGGGACTTTAGTATCTCTCGTGAATCCTGGAGAAAGATAGAGCAAATACAAAAGAATTTTATAACCTATAATCTCAAAATTAAAGGAAGTACACCCTATCCCATCCTCCTCTTAGAAACAAGCCTGTCCCCCATTGAGAGGATGGCTATGACTAGATACCTAATGTATAATAACAAGTTAAACAACATGGAAGAAAAGAGGCTTCCTAAAATCTCTTCAAAATCGAGTCATAACCACCATCGACTCAAGTGAAGATGGCATAAATATGCCCGGTCTTGGCTAAAATATTGAGAAATCATGGAAGACATCATTTTGTAGAATAAAGATACTATTAAAAAAAACGGCAGATCAAAATTTAAGGAGAAAATGTGGTGTGATAAAGAGTTAGAGGAAAAAAGAAAATTGAGGTATTATAAGGATGTAATAAACCCTGATCTAGAAGATCAAAATTATCTATCTGTTTTGACAAGTGTAAAGAAAAAAAATAAGCATTTCCAAGATAAGAACAAATTCTCACGAGCTCCGTAGTGAAACCGGGCGTTGGTCAATTCCTAAAACGCCATGGGATGAAAGAGTGTGTCACCATTGTGACACTAAGAAGGTTGAAGATGAAAATCGCTTTCTCTCAGACTGTCCAGCCTATACCTATATTAGATCTCATTTTCAAAATATTTGTCACACTACCAACCTTACTAACCTCTTAACTCAACAAAAGTATGGTGATCTTGGAAAGCTTATCTTAATACTTTTCAAGCATAGAAACAAAATTTTAAAGAATTGCAAGTAATCACTTACCCTCTTAAGGTTCGATAGACCAATTTGGTCTTAGTGGAAGTTAATCATCATCATCATTAAATTATAAATATATGAAAACATCAATGTAGTTGACTACTTTCTATTATATTAGTTAGTTAGGAAAACATTTTGTATAACCTTTAATTCTTGAAATTTATTTTTCTTAAAATTATGATAATATGTTTTATGTTTTTATTTAGATTTTAGATTTTAGTTTGAATAAAAATAAAATTTATATTAAACTTAAAAATGTTAAAAATTTGTATCTATTTAAAATGATAATACTAATTTAATTTTAAGGGCATGATCAAGCCATTGGTGTATGTGACTCCTTTGTTTGTGAGATAAGAGAGGTGAATAGATTTGATTGTTAAAGTCTAGAGAAGTGTACATACCCTACTCCCTTTTCTTTAAACCTATAACCCCCAAGGATAATTTTTTTTTTTTAATTTTCTATTCTTAAAACAAAAATCCTTTCACTTTTTTAATATTACGAAAAAATTGTTTTAAAAACTTAAATTCATTGAAAAAAACTAACATGTATACCCAACACTTTCACACTTCCTATTACCATAATGAAAAGGAATATCCATTTGGAATTAAAGTCAAGATTGAAATCAAAGCATCAATATTAAATAATATGATCATTACTTTTATCATATTGAATTTTGTATGTGTGTGTAAAGAATAATGATTAGGGTA
>SNQJ01S0032474.1:0-10290 GCA_010110895.2 Picea sitchensis | reverse complement strand
ATTTTACCCTAAAAGTTTTAGACTTAGTACTCAGATTCTGAACTAGGCGACATTGGGTTAGGGAAGTTGTTTAAGGATTTCTTAAGGCGTTATTGTCTTAGGGATATTTAAGTTTGTTTCCTTCATCCACATCAATGCAACGTGCCCTTTAGGATGCACCACGTGCTCCAAGGGTGCCACTCGCCTCGTTCGTTTCCTTTGCGTGACGTGCCCTTCAGGATGCACCACGTGCTCCAAGGCTGCCACTCGCTTCTTGTGTTTATTTTGTGCGACATGCCCTTCAGGATGCACCACGTGCTCCAAGGGTGCCACTCACCAACTGGACTGATTGGTAGACATCAATAACCCCTAGAGTCAGCACTCCGCCAGGTGAACTTGTGGGAGACTAAGGGCTCTAAGGAATAAGGCCCCTGCCTTATTGCGCACCCCTTAGAATCATCATGAGTGACCGTCGCAGTATGCCCTCATGGCATCGTGGATCCTCTCGAACTAGGTAATCATTAACCTACAATTCGAGCCATAGCGAGAGTTCTAGTAGGCGGTGGCAGGGCTGTTGTCCACCCCTCTCCCTCAACCTCTCTGGAAATCGTGTGTGGCCCCTTTACTTCATATGTGAGTCTGGTCGGCAAGCTATCGTCAGCCTGCATCATCAACAATCATGTCAGAAATGTCAACATCATATCATCAAATCAAATGAGATATCACAGTAAATAAATCAACCCAATAACACACTCCCTGACTCAATCCAGAGTCCAAATGGGTTCCACTGATGCCTCTGCATCATCAAGGTCCAAAAGCCTGCACACTCAATAAAACTAAGTCAATAGCACCTGTCTACATCAAATAGTAAAACCTCATGTCATCTATCATAACGCAACATAATCAAGTATAAATGTTTTAACATTAGAAAAGTCCATATCACTTGCGAGCAAGTGTCCCCAAATAATAAGTTTGCTTAGTGCGCCAGAGCGGGATGTTACATTATACAGAATCCAATTTTTTTGTAAATGTGCGGTTAAATGTGCATTTACGGATGACAAATTCCTTATATGTGAATATACGGAAGCACACATATACAGAAGACGCATTTACAAAAGGTGCCTTCCACATATGCACGCTTCCATATATATACATATACAGATGCTTCATATATGGAAGTTGGCCACTTATGTAAATGCACATATATGTATTTTCCATAAATCTGTGCTTCTATATACATGCTTTCAATAAATGTGCATTTCTGGAAGACGTCTTTCATATGTATGTTCTTCTATAAATATGTGACGCAACACCCCTACCTCACCAAGTTCCTCTTGACCTCCCAGTCTAAGGATCTTTCTTAATCTCCCTTTGAGTCGGAATGACTCCTTTAGTTCCCGCTAGAACCTCCAACACACGAGTGTGTATCCACAGGTCGTTCTAGGGTTTACACATTCACAAGAAAGAACAAGGAATGAACCTTCACTCCATGTGACCAACCGATGTGACCACAGTATTCACCCAAAAAGGTATTTCAGGTTTCATGACTTCGCGAGTTCTGATGTGAGCCCCTCTGACTCTTTCAATCCCTGAAACCCCTAAAAGGGCTAACGGTTCACTAGCTTCTCCCTTGACTTCTCTTGATGTCACCCTCAAATGCGACCTGGGGGAAAATATTTTGGCACCTCGGGATTTCACATATTGGGGATCTGTAATGCAACTTCCTCTTGTTTCCCGATAACTGAAACCACGATATTTCCTCACAACAAATCAATGGTTTTGAGCTTCCTGTGGTCTGATGGTCCAGATCCTGTCGGGATTTCATGTCTCGTGAATCTCGAATTCAAAATCCTCCACACTACCAACTTTAGAAAAGATGAAATCTCAAAACTCTAGATCAACGACTCTCACTGATCCCAATCTAACGACTATTCTCCCCCCTGAGCTTATAATTTCTCAATAAATCTCTCCTTAACTCTTCCATTTATATGAAAATCCAATGGTCCACAGAATTTCAGTAGTTCTCCCTCCATGAAACTTCAACCGTTAGGTCAGTTCCTTGATAACTCCTAGCCAAGCAACTTGGCATATTTTCCTCCTGGAATTGACTTATGCAAGGTGATTCTAGACCTCGTCCTACCTTAAAATTCTTCAAAGTCTCTATACCTCTTGAGCTTACACTTTGCTGCAACTCAAGGATTTCTAAAGTATCCTTGCACGCACCTGTTGCGACATTCACAACGACCTCTGATTACTTGACTGCTTCAACTCTGTGCACTCCTTGCAACAACAGTTCTTCAACCTCTCTCCTTGGTTGGAAAAGTCTAAGACTTCAACTCACCTGCACACACCTTGCATGGCTCTGTGTTATCCTTGCACTTTTGTTGGTATGAAAACAACATAATCCCTCTTGATATTGTCTGAGATGAAACTCAGAACTTCGTCAACGCACTCTTTACGGACTTTCACTGCACTCCTTGCAGGAATTCTCAGGACAAGAAACAATTGAAACTCATCCTCTTCCTCTCACGAACTTCATACATTCAACATGAAATCTCAGATACATACACACGACATTGAAACAAATGCATAACAAAGTATATAAGCAAACTGTAAGCATATCATTCAATAGATGCAAACAATATTCATCACAACACCATGAAATTGGATCAAAGCTTCCTTATTTTAATCCAACTGCATATGTACATGGGTTCTATAGCAACAATTATCTGCTTGTACAATTTCTTTACAATCTTTGTTCTTCTTTTCTCTCTTGCTCTACAGCTCTAATTCTTACAATGAGAATAATTGTTACAATACAATAAATGTGAGTGATCTTTCTAGATTTTTCCCTCCTATAGCTCTAACCATCTAATCGAATTAAATTCTAAAACTACTTTACATTTAAGAAAATAAATGCCTCCAACCAACGGATGAGAGAAACGCCTAAGATCTATGTTATAATCTCTTAATCATAAAATAAAAAATATATTTCTAGATATTACATTAATGTTTCCTCTTTAAAATTCAAAATGACTTCAAAATGTGTGTTGGTTCATATCCATCTTTCCTTCGCTTTACTGACATGATTTCTAGCGATGCTCCTGCATCATACTCTTCTGGCTAAAAAATTCATGAACTCTTATTCATGAGCTCCTGCACCATCTCTCCATTTTTCTAGATCTCCGCTTCACTTTCCCAAATGGAATCCTAAATCATGTGTCCTTTCCACTTGATAAGATACTCAAGATATGTCTTTTTCCGGGTCTTTTTGCTAACTCTCTGATCAATGATCTTTTCCATCTATGGATTTTCAGTTACAAGCATCTGTTTAACCCACTGAACCTCTTTCTGATCTTCTTCGCCTCTTTCTTCATCTTCTCTATAAGGATACATATCCACTATGTTGAATATGGGTGATATGCCCACACCATCCAAAAATTCTATTTCGTAATCATTGGCCTCAAATTTTCTCAGAATTTTGCATGCCGCTATATTTTTCATCTTCGTCTTATTATATGTTCCCCTTGGGAATATATCCCTTTTTAGGTGTTCTAAGACTAACTCTCCCACTTCAAACTGAATCTTTCTTCTATTTTGATCTTCTCTGCACTTGTATTTGTGGTTAGAATACTGCAACTTCTCTCTGATCTTACCGTGGAGCTCTTACATATCTGTTGCAAAGTCTTCTACTCCAACACTTCTCAACTCACTCTGATCTAAGTATCTCAACTCAGATACTCCTCTCAGTTGCATTCCATAGATTATCTGGAATGGGATCTATCCTGTGCTCTTGTTAGGTGGGTCATTATATGCAAATTTTGCTTGTGGTAGAATCTGATCCCACTGACTGTGATGTTCATCTACTAAGCTCCTCAACAAATCTCCTAAACTTCAATTCACTACCTTAGTCTTTCCATCCATCTGAGGGTGATATGTTGAGCTAAAATATAAATCTGTTCCCATCTTCTTCCATAGTGTCCTCCATAAATGACCAACAAATTTGGTATCTCTATTTGAAATAGTACTCTTGGGTAAGCCATGAAGTCAAACAACTTCTTTGAAAAACAAATTTTCAATGTGCTATGCATCACTAGTTTTCTGACATGGAATGAAATGTGCCATTTTTGAGAATCTGTCAACTACCACGAATATGGAATCACAACCTCTCTATGTCCTCAATAGTCCTAACACAAAATCCATGCTTACGATGTCCCACGACCTCTCTAGTACTAGTAATGGTTGATACAATCATGTATTCTGTCTTTTTCCCTTTGCGTGCTGGCAAATTCTACATTTCTTGACAAACTTCTTCACGTCTTTCCTCATTCTTAGCCAATAATACAAACGTTTCAGTTTCATAAATTTTTTATCAGGGCCGAAATGTCCATCCAATCCCCCACTATGTTTTTCCTTTAAAAGGTTTTCTCTCATAGAAATCCTCGGGATACACAACTGATTTCCTTTTAACAACAATCCATCCTAGATCAAGTATTCAATCCATTGGCTTCTGTCTCTTAGAAAAATATTCTCACATGCTTCATATGCATCCTTAAAATCCGAATCATCTCTGTACATATCCTTAAGGTTATCAAAACCTAAGTTCTTCACATGAAACTCCTACAGAATCAAGCATTTCCTACTCAGTGCATCAACAACCTTGTTAGCAGTTCCAGAAATGTGCTTTGTAACAAAAGTGAAGTTCTAATAAATTCAACCCATTTTGCGTGTTTCTGGTTCAACTTCTCCTATCGAGTTATGAGTTGTAAAGCATGGTTATCTCTATACAAGACAAACTCTTTCAGAACCAAGTAAGCCTCCATTTCTTCAGTGCCTGTATGATTTCATAAAATTCTTTCTCATATGTGGAGTAATTCCTCTTGGCATCGTTCAACTTTTCAATGAAGTATGCAGCTGGTCTATTGTCTTGACTCAAGACTGCTCCAATCGTGAATCCACTTGTATCACATCTGACTTGGAATGTTTTACTGAAATTTGGCAGAACCAGAACTGACTATTCAATTATCTTTTCTTTCAACAACTTGAAAATTTTCTCTAATTTCTCTGTCCAATGAAAATATTTATGTCTTTTCTTGACCGTGTCCATCATTGGTGCAGAAATTCCACTAAAATTCTGATGAACTTACTATAAAACCTGGATAGCCCATGGAATATTTTGACTTCAAAGATATTCCTTGGTGACGACCAATCTTTGATTTCTTTTACTTTCTCAGGATCCATCTTCAACTCATTCAAAGAGATCACAAAACCCAAATAAATCAGTTCTTTCTTCATGAAAGATGACTTCTTCAAATTTATCAACAACTTCTCTTGCTACAACCTCCTCATCACTAGAGTTAAATGCCTCAAATATTCTTTCCCAGTCTTACTGAAGATCAATATATCATCAAGATACATAATTACAAACTTTCCAATGAAATATTTCAAGACTTCATTCATTAGTCTCATGAAAGTACTTGGCGCATTCGTCAAACCAAATGGCATGACAAGCCATTCATATAGTCCTTCATTTGTTTTGAAAGTTGTCTTCCATTCATCACCTTCCCTCATTCTAATCTGATGATATCCTATTTTCAAATCAACATTTGAAAAAACCTTTACCCCACTTAAGCAATCCATCAAGTCATCCATCTTGGGTAAAGGAAATCTATACCTGATGGTGATTTTATCTATATCCCTCGAGTCTGTACAGATTATCCATCCACCATCTTTATTTGGACTTAACACTTTTGGCACAATGCATGGACTCAAGCTTTCTCTGACTAATTCTTTGTCCATTGAGTCTTGGACTTTCTTCTTAACCTCTTCATTCTCCGACGGTGTCAATATATATGCTTCTTTGATTGATAAACTCGCTCCTAGTATAATGTGAATGTGATGGCTTATACTTCTGATGGGTGGCAACGAACAAGGTAAATCATCCACCACTATATCAGCGAAATCCTCCAACAATTCCTGAATTTCCTCTGGTAGATCATCTATCGAAGTACTGGTCAAGATGACTCTAGGTTTTCTTACCACAACAAAATGCATGTCTTCATATTTCTTCACCTCATCCAAAAGTTCCTTCCCACTCATGAGAAGTATAGTATTTCTTGCTTCTGATTTCACCTTCTTGTCTTCAATTGGAAGCAACATATGTGTTCTATTGTTCTTTTCTAAGGTGTATGTGTTCTTTCTCTCATCATGAACAACATTTATGTCATATTGCCATGGTATCCCAAACAAAATATGACATATATCCATGGGAATGACATCACATAAGATCTCATCTCTATAACCCCTGATCTTAAATTCAACTAAACATTGTTTAGTGATTGTTACCTGATGTCCTTTTTGCAACCATGAAACCTTATATGGGCTTGGATGTGCAACTGTCTCCAATTCCAACTTTTCCACCATTTCTGTGGATACTAGATTATCTGTACTTCCACTGTCCACTATTACCTAGCATACCCTATCCTTTCTATTGGAAGTAGTGCTAAACAAACTGTTTCTTTGGATTGGATTCTCTATCTCCTTCTCCGGTTTCAAGAGAATTTTCCTGATCATCAAGGATCTTCCACCTTCTTCATCTTCTACCTCGACATTTTTCCTTTGCACTTTTGAAATGTGAACTTCTCCTCCTCCATATCTCTTTCTATTAGGACATTCAAAATATTTGTTTCTGATCTTTCCACAGACAAAACACTTTATTTCACCTCCTCTGCCTCTTCCTCTTCCTCTTGCTCGAGGAAAACTATTCCTATCGACATATTGTATTCCCTGTGAACTTCCTCTTCTTTCAGGGTGATTATGAGGTCTCTTTTAGTCATCCATGGGCTTCTGTCCTTTGTCTTGGGAAATTTCTTTGCCTCTGCTCTGACTTCCACCTCTTCCCCTTTGACCTTTATTTTGGGCCAATTTCTCTTCATCCTTTAAAGCCATCTGATAAGCATATTCCACATTCCTTATTGTCATCATGATCATCTCATCTTGAAACTCATATCTCAGACCATTCATATATCTGACGACTTTTTCATCATCAATCTCATGATGACCTGCTCTGATTTTTAGTCGATAAAATTCCTCAATGTATTCCTTCACTTTCATCCCTTTCTGTCTCAAATTCTACATTCTTCGAAGCATATTAATTTGGTAATCTCTCAGTATAAACTTGTCTTTCATCTTTGAAACCATCCTATGCCAAATTTTGATTCTTTGTCTACCCTTGCAATGCCTATCAACTTGCAGTTCATCCCACCATAGTGTTGCATGCCCTTTCAATCTAGTGATGGCATGTTTAAATTTCTTATCTTCCTCAACATTCTCATAGTCAAATTATTTATCCAGAGCTCTAAACCAATCTAGCAGCTCCTCAACATATAAGTTTCCTTCGTACATCGGAATATCTATCTTTGCTCTAGAACCTATTCTTGCAATAGCTCTGAATAGACGTTTTCCTACAACATCTTCGGCTACAACTTATTCTTCATATCCACCTTCATTTTCTCTTTCGGCTTCACTCACATCTCTTGTATCGGTAGCTCGTCTCTGTGTTGTATCCATAGCATCTAATCAAGCATGAAGTTCTCTCATTTTCCTTTTCACAGCTGGATTGGGCATAGCTCTCTCTTGATGTCTTCTAGGCGACATTATTTCAATCTATTCCATGCAGAATTCAAAATCTGAGCTCTGATACCACCTGATGCAACACCCCTACCTCAGCAAGTTTTTCTTGACCTCTTGGTCTAAGGATCATTATTAATCTCCCTTCGAGTCAGAATGACTCATTTAGTTCCCGCTGGAACATCCAACACACGAGTGTGTATCCACAGGCCCTTCTAGGTTTTACACCTTCTCAAGCAAGCACAAGGCATGAACCTTCACTCCATGTGACCAACTGATGTGACCACAGTATTCACCTGAAAAGGTATTTTGGGTTTTGTGACTTCATGATTTCTGATATGAGCCCCATTAACTCCTTCAATCCATGAAACCCCAAAAAGGGATAACGGTTCACTATATCCTCCCTTGACTTCTCTTGATGTGACCCTCAACTATGAGCTAGGGCCAAATATTTTGGCACCTCAGGATTTTGTGTATCATGGATTTGCAATGAAACTTCCCCCCATCACCCGATATATGAAACAATGATATCTCCTTGCCACAAATCAACGGTTATGATATTCCCACGATCTGACGATCCAGATCCTATCGAAATTTTGCATCTTGCGAATCTCAAATTCAAACTCCTCAACACTTCCAACTTATGAAAAGCTGAAATCTCAAAGCTCTAGATCAACGAATCTCCCTGATCCCAATCTAACGACTGTTCTCCACCCTGAGGTTATGATTTCTCAAGGACTCTCTCCTTAACTCTTCCACTGATCTACAATATCCAATGGTCCATGAAATTTCGGTAGTTCTCCCTCCGAGAAACTTCAACTGTTAGTTCAGTTCCTTGATGACTCCTGGCCAAACAACTTGATGTATTTTCCTCTTGAACTTGACTTCTACGAGGTGATTCCAGACCTCATCCTACATTCAAATTCTTCAAAGTTTCTATACCTCCTGAGCTTACACTTTGTTGCAACTCAAAGAATTCTAAATTATCCTTACACGTAGTCCTTGCAACATTCACAATGACCTCCAATTACTTGACTACTTCAACTTTGTACACTCCTTGAAACAACAGTTCTTCAACCTCTCTCCTTGGTTTGAAAATTATAAGACTTCAACTTGCCTGCACACACCTTGCACGACTTTGTGCTATCCTTTCACTTTTGTTGGTATGAGAACAACGGTATCCCTCTTGATCATTTCTGAGATGAAACTCAGAACTTCGTCAATGCAATCTTTGCGGACTTTCACTGCACTCCTTGCAGGAATTCTCAGAATGAGAAACAATTGAAACTCATTCTCTTCCTTTCGTAGACTTCATACATTCAACATGAAATCACAGATACATACACACAACATTGAAACAAATGCATAACAGAGTATATAAGAAAACTGTAAACATACCATTCAATAGATGCAACCAATATTCATCACAACACCATGAAATTGGATCAAAGCTTCCTTATATTAATCCAAGTGCATATGTACATGGGTTCTATAGAAACAACTATCTGCTTATACAATTTCTTTACAATCTTTGTTCCTCTTTGATCTCTTGCTCTATAGCTCTAATTCTTACAATGAGAATAATTTTTACAATACAATACATGCGAGGGAGATTTCTAGAGTTTTCCCTCCTATAGCTCTAACCATCTAATCAAATTAATGTCTAAACCTACTTTACATTTAATACAATAAATGCCTCCAACCGACGGATGAGAGCAACGCTCAAGATCTGTGATATAATCTCTTAATCATAAAAGAAAAAATATCTTTCTATATATTATATTAATGTTTCCTCTTTCAAATTCAAAATGCCTTCAATATGTGCATTGGTGCATATCCAATTGTCCTCCTCTTTACTGACGTTCTTTTTGGTGATGCTCATGCATCAATATGGATGTACGAAAGTCACCATAGATGAAAACCGCCTTATATGGAAGCCAAACACTTCTGTAAATGTGCAAATAAATGTGCGTTTACGAATGAAAACTACCTTATATGCACATATATGGAAGCACACATACATGGAAGAAACATTTACGAAAGGTGGATTTCGCATATGCACGCTTTCGTATATGCGCATATATGGACGATGCATATATAGAAGCTAGCCACTTCCGTAAATGAACATATACATGTTTTCCATACATGCATGCTTTTGTATACACGCTTTCCATAAATGCGCATTTGTGGAAGGCATCTTCCATATGTATGCACTTATGTAAATACGCATGTACATAATCCACCGTATACAGAAGCCAACCACTTCTGTAAATGTTCATATAAGTATGAATTTACAGACAATAACTTCCTTATATGCACATATGTGGAAGCATGCATATAGGTAAGACACATTTACGGAAGGCGACTTCCACATATGCCTACTTCCGTATATGCACATTTACAGAAGATGGCTTTTGTATATGCGTGCTTCAGTAAATGTGCATATACAGAAGTTGTCATTAGTAAATGCGCATTTATGGAAAGTCACTTCTATATATGCACGCTTCAGTAAATGGTCATTTATGGAACTTGGATTCCTTAAATGTGCATATATGGAAGCGCGCATATATGGAAGTCGACTACAATAAATGTGCATTTATGGAAGGCGTCTTTTGTACATGCGTGCTTCCATAAATGTGCATTTATGGAAGTTGGATTCTATATATGTGCATATACATGCAT
>SNQJ01S0032473.1:26809-39604 GCA_010110895.2 Picea sitchensis | reverse complement strand
CCCTCCCAACAATCCCACTTGGCGCATACGAATTCCAGATGAAGAATTTCAAGACTGGTGGAGAAAGCAAAATAAGATATCAGTCTTCTTTGACGGTGCCTCCAAAGGGAATCCGGGGATTGTAGGAGCAGGCAGAATAATCTACTCCCACAATGGAACAAGAGAAGACAACTTCAGTTGGGGGTTAGGACAAAGCAAAAATAACCAAGTTGAAATCCTTGGGCTGCTAAAAGGATGTCAGATAGCCCAGGAACATAGAAACGAAGCTCTTCAAGTCTTCGATGATTCAAAATTTTTAATAAAAACCTTAAATGCAGAGGACCACTTCTCCAATCCGACGCTCAAAAAGACTCTCTAGAGACTTCAGGATTCTTTACAATGTTTTGCCTCCTTCGAATTTGATCACATCCTCCACAATTCGAACAAAGAAGCAGACAAAAAGGCTAATGAGGGTTGCAACTTGCCACAAGGAGTTTTCAAAAAGAATGATGAGACACCTATGTCCAATCCCATTCCTTAGCTGCAAGTTTCAGTTCTAGGCAAAAGCAGGAAAAAATAGAATGTATTAAGGAAAGAGAGACAAAGTTCGTCTGTAATCCTAGTTGATTTGGCCTCGGCCCAACCGATCCTTCTTTCAATAAAATTTAACCGTTTTAGTTAAAAAAAATAAAATTGTCTTGTTTAATGAAAAACACATTTTAAAATGAAAAACACATATTTTTTAATGAAAAAACACACATTTTTATTAAAAAAGAACGCAATTTTTTTGGAAAAATGTTAAAAAACAAAAATAAAAAAATTGTAAAAAACAAAAACAAAAAATAACACAACATTAAAAATAAAATTTTAGAATATTTAAAAACAAAAATTTGAAAATCAAAATTAATAAAACAAAAACATTAATAAAAACAATAAACTTAATAAACAATTGGAATTATAGCATTGAGAAAAGGATTATTGGGGGATGGAAAGCTTATTATAGGCTTGAAAACAATTGTAAATCAATTGATCTTTGGAGTTGGGATAAGAAGAAACTCCTCTTTGAGACTCTTATTACACCTGTTATTCTTTATGGATGTGAAGTATGGGGTTGTAGTATCTCTCGTGAATCCTGGAGAAAGATAGAGAAAATACAAAAGAATTTTATAACCTATAATCTCAAAATTAAAGGAAATACGCCCTATCCCATCCTCCTCGTAGAAACAAGCCTCTCCCCCTTTGAGAGCATGGCTATGATTACATACATCTAAAATAAGAAAAAAAAAACTTAAAAAATAATTCTAAAATTAAAAACAAATGAGAAAAATGAAATTAAAAAAAAACAAATAAAAAAATGGTTTAAAATAAAAAATACAAACATAAACGAAAAATCAAACATTTTGGGAGAGAGCAATTCCTAGAATCGCCCTTCCCTCCATTACCCACCCCACTCCCATGCCCACCCAACCCCCCACTGCCCCTCCTTACCTCCACCTCCCTCCCTTCTCCCCTTGTCGATTGGTGTGTGGGTGGCGTTTGGAGGAAGGGGGCAGGGAGGGGGAGGAGGGAGGGAAGGGAATCACAAGAGGAGTGGGAGGGAAGGGAAGGAATTATGGGGGTTGGGTGGGTAACGAGGGAGGGAAAATTTCAAGAATTGCTCTCCCTCCAAATTGTTGATGCCATGGTTTCAATTAAGTCATAAGTTTAACTCCAAATATAAACTTGGTGCTACTAGAAGCATCGTTTTTCGATTTAAGGGTCAATTTTCGGCAACGGTATTGGTTGTTAAGGTCATGATTTCAAACAAGTTACAATCTTAACCACCTCCCCAAAAAAGGTGCTACTAGTAACACCACTTTTGATTCAAGGATTGATTTGGCATTTTTGACCCAAAAATGTGTATTCTTTAAGTTAGAGTTTTCGTTAAGTTGATAGCTATGTTTAAAGAGTGTTATTCACACAAACCCCAAAACTCTACATTTATAAAAGTTTGAACTTGGACCATTTACATAATAGTGCATTATCCCAACCATCTGAAGGATTAAATGTAAAATATAAATTATTAAGGTTGTTGGGTTCTAAATGAAATTCATTTCCCTTAGTTGCAATGACATGGCCAACCCTAACGAAAAAATGGCTATTCGACGCTTGGTGGAGGTACACAATCTGTAGATTCTCTTCCTGCAAGAAACTATGCTCGATAGGGACAAAGCATCTTAGATCCTATCTCAATCTTTTATTGGGTGGGACTTCCTTACAATTGACGCAAATGGAAGATCATGAGGTTTGGTCACTGGCTAGTGACAAAATGCTATGAAGTAGTGCATTGCACAACCTATCAAATCTAGCTTGGTTGTTGACCTATTCTCCAGAGATTTGAATACAAACTTTCTTTGCTTGAACTTGTATGGACCATACATGGACATGAAATATTTCAAGGAGGATATGCTTCAAAACCCTCTTATTCGGGATGGTGGAGTGATTATTGGGGGAAATTTTAACTTCACTCTCAAGGCTAGTGAAATCTGGGGCCTAGGAGCACAATTGGATCCCCTCTCTGACCTCCTTCTCAACCTCCTTGAAAGAGCGGGTCTTATGGATGTTCAACCTATAAAACTAACCCCCACTAGGAGGAACAAAAGGGTGGGAGAGGCTATGATTGCCAAGCAATTGGACTGCTTCCTATTATATGAATCCCTTTTGGAAGACAATCTAAGAATTCACTAGTGAGTGTTGGTGGGAGGCAATTCAAATCACTCTCCAATCCTATTGGATTTGGACTCCTCCATGCAAAAATCACCAAGTCTATTTAAATTTAACCCCCATTGGTTCAAATATCGATCTTTTATACAAGCTATCAAGGAAGTATGGATACCTTTGGACCCATCTGAAAGGGCCTCCCCTCTGATCCAGTTCCAAGAAAACCTCAAGTGTGCCAAAGTAACTACCATATCCTAGACAAAGCTAAAAAAAGAGAAGGATTCAAAATTTCTTGAAGATATCGAAAACCAAATTAGAGAAATTGGAAGGTGATGAGCAGGGCTTCTTATCTAATATAAGCAGGGATATTCTAAGATCTCTTGAGGACAAAAGAAATAAAATCTTGCTAGATAAAGAGAAAGAGTGGAGAATGAAAATCATAGCCCTCTGGTTACAAGCAAAGGATGAGAAGACCAAATTCTTCCACCACTTTTCCAATCACAGGAAAGCCATAAATTATATCTGGATAATCTCATGATCTAATGGTTCATAAGCTACTTCTTTCCAGGATATAGTTGTCAAGAGAGCTCAACGCTTGCAAATATTTTCAAATCAGAATCAAGGACAACGANTTCCCATTCGACGGACAAATGCCACTTGTCAACCATTGACTGGTCCAGTTGCCTGCCACATGTCTGCCCTGTCATCAAACCTGTCCAATCACCATCAGCCAGAGAGTGCCACGTCATCTACTGCACAGTCAGCGTGCTGATGTCAGCGTTGACTTTTTGACCAGTTGACCTTTGACTTTTTACCTGTTTGGGTTTCCGATCAGAACGCGATAACTTTCGCATACGGAGCCCGTTTGACAAAGTAAATATACCGCCGGAATCGGGAAGACGAGATGGACGCAATGGTGTTGGTTTCGTCGGATTCTGAGCACTTTCATTTTTGAGCATTTTTCAAGCCCTATCAGGCTTCTGGATCCGATTTCGGATCATATTTGAATACAAACTTTCTCTACTTGAACTTGTATGGACCATACATGGACATGAAATATTTCAAGAAGGATATGCTTCAAAACCCTCTTATTCGGGATGGTTGAGTGATTATTGGGGGAGATTTTAACTTCACTCTCAAGGCTAGTGAAATCTGGGGCCTAGGAGCACAATTGGATCCCCTCTCTGACCTCCTTCTCAACCTCCTTGAAAGAGCGGGTATTATGGATGTTCAACCTGTAAAACTAACCCCCAATAGGAGGAACAAAAGGGTGGGAGAGGCTATGATTGCCAAGCGATTGGACTGCTTCCTATTATATGAATCCCTTTTGGAAGACAATCTAAGAATTCACTAGTGAGTGTTGGTGGGAGGCAATTCAAATCACTCTCCAATCCTATTGGATTTGGACTCCTCCAAGCAAAAATCACCAAGTCTATTTAAATTTAACCCCCACTGGTTCAAATATCGATCTTTTATACAAGCTATCAAGGAAGTATGGATACCTTTGGACCCATCTGAAAGGGCCTCCCCTCCGATCCAGTTCCAAGAAAACCTCAAGCGTGCCAAAGTAACTGCCATATCCTGGACAAAGCTAAAAAAAGAGAAGGATTCAAAATTTCTTGAAGATATCGAAAACCAAATTAGAGAAATTGGAAGGTGATGAGCATGGCTTCTTATCTGATATAAGCAGGGACATTCTAAGATCTCTTGAGGACAAAAGAAATAAAATCCTGCTAGATAAAGAGAAAGAGTGGAGAATGAAAATCATAGCCCTCTGGTTACAAGCAAAGGATGAGAATACCAAATTATTCCACTACTTTTCCAATCACAGGAAAGCCATAAATTATATCTGGATAATCTCATGATCTAATGGTTCATAAGCTACTTCTTTCCAGGATATAGTTGTCAAGAGAGCTCAACGCTTGCAAATATTTTCAAATCAGAATCAAGGACAACGATAAAAACCATTCTCCAGGTGGCTTCACACTTTCCCAGGTTCATCAACCAAGAAGGAAATGACCAATTTATGATTGAAATCACAATGGAGGACCTAAAAAGGGTTCTCCATAGTTTTAGAAAGGATAAAATACTAGGGTTGGATGTGTTTCCCATTGAATTATTCTTGTTTTGCATTGTTTTTTTAGGCGACGACCTTCTTAAAGTGGTGGAACACTCCAAGACCTCAGGACAGATCCTCACCCCCTTCAATACTGCCTTCATTGCCCTTATCCAAAAAAATTACATGCCAACCACCTTCGCATAGTTTAGGCAAATCTGCCTCTGCAATTCTATATACAATATCCTCTCCAGGATAATCTCCCTCCACATCAAGGATATTCTTTCAACCCATATTTCTCCAGAGCAATTTGGATTCCTCAATGGGAGACACATACATGATGTTATCGGATTGAATCAATAAGGTCTACACTCTATCCACACTTGCAATCAAAAAGTGATGTTTTTTAAAGTGGACCTCTCAAAGGATTTTGACAAAGTCAGTTGGCTATACATCCAACTGCTTCTCATCCACTTGGGCTTCTGCCATCAATTCGTCTCTTGGGTGATGAACTACAACAATACAACCTCTTTCTCAATACTTATTAATGGATAAACCAACCCTTTTTTCCATGTGGAATGAGATTTGAAGCATGGATACCCTCTCTCCCCGCTTATTTTCCTTATGATAGAAAAGGTTCTCAATAGGCTCATCAAGGCCGCCTCCTATAGAAATGATCTCAAAGGTACTATCTTGGAACAAACTGTTCCCTCTCCCATTTACTTTTTGTTGATGATATTTTGATATTTTGTGAAGTAAATATGAGATATCTAGAGCACTTGGAGATCCTTCTCGACACTTTTTATTCTTCCACTGGGATTTCCATTAACAGGTCAAAATCATCTGTTTTATCTTGGGGCTTATCTCAAGAGGAAAAACAATCAGTTTCAAATCTCATCTCTATCCAGTTAGAGTACATTGGAAATGGTTTAAAATATATGGGTTTCAACCTGGAGCTAACTAAGTACATGAAACAGGTCTGGTTTTAGATTCTAGCAAAAAAATGAGAAAATAATTCAAACCTGGTGTAGTTGATGGCTCTCATGCGTGGGACGTCTACTCCCGGTCAAATATTTCATGGAATCTATACTAGTATACTGGTTGGTATTGGCTTGTATACCAAAAGGAATCTTGGATAAAATCAAGCAACTCTCCACCAGGTTCCTATGGGTATGATGTGAAGAAAAGAGGTCTATGGTCCTAGCATCTTGGAAACTAATTACTATCCCAAAGGCCCAAGGTGGATGGGGCCTCAAAAACATTTTCATGATCTCTAAATCCCTTGCTACAAAAAGTGTGTGGCGACTTATTTAGTGGGGAGGCCTTTGGGCTGAGTTGACGAAGGAAAAATACATTGGTGCATCCCCAATTGTGGATTAGATTAGGATTCCAATAAAAACCTCTCATAATGTCTCTATATTTTATAAAGCAATAATTCATAATTTCCCCCTCATTGGACAAGGTCTGCATTGGAAAATAGGGGATGGTTCTTAGGTTCTCAATGGAAAGGACCCATGGATCAATAGCCTGGAAAACCACCTACTCTCTGAAGTTATAATCTGCAGGATGAACATGGATGGATTTTATTTTATCGCCCAGGTGGTCAGACAAGCTTTCTTTGGTGGCATCACTGAATGGATGACAAGTCTATATCTAAATATTGAAGGGGATATGGCTAGATCATGGGACCACTACACACACACCCTCACAAAATCCTTCGTTTCTTTGTCAGATCAGCTTGATAAATTGATTTGGGCACCTAATACAACCAGTGTCTATGCTCCAAAAACAGGCTATATATATATATATATATGAAATGCCTTGCAAAAGAAAAACTATTCATGTTTCTCCTCCTTAGGAATAAAGCATCCACTTGGGACAACTTGCAGAAACGATCTTTTCAAGGGCTAGGATATTGCATCCTTTATAAACAAGACTCAAAATCCATCTACCACTTATTCCTTTCTTGTCCTTTCATACAATTGGTATGGTTGGAAATCCTGAAATGCCTTGTAAAAGCAAAACTATTCATGTGGCTCCTCCTTAGGAATAAAGCATCCACTTGGGACAACTTGCATAAACGATCTTTTCAAGGGCTAGGATATTGCATCCTTTGTAAACAAGACTCAAAATCCATCTACCACTTATTCCTTTCTTGTCCTTTCATACAATTGGTATGGTCAGAAATCCACAAAGATCTTGGATAAGATTATACCTAGGAAGGGCCCTTCATTGACATTGCCCTCTCAAACTGGTTCTCTTCTCATCATAAGAAGCAACACAAAGTTCTTCCCCTCACTGTTGCATGGGGAGTCTGGCTAGAATAGAATCATGCTATACTTGAAAACAAGGAGCTTTATGCGCTCAAAATGGCCATCCATAGTTCAACAATTCTAGACTCTCTAAAAAAACCCCAAAATTGGATGCCCGATCGCACCGACATGATATTCAGATCGAAATGGACTCCCCTGGGATTTCTTTGATGGAGTTGCTCAGGGAGTCCCGTATTAGGGAGGCACTGGTGGGATCCTCTTTATCTCAACTTCCCACTCCATATAATTCTCAACATGAATCAAGGAAACTACCAATAATTATGTAGAACTCATGGCTTTAAAACTATTGCTTCGCATCGCTTAGGAATAGGGCTCACACACCTGCATATATATGGAGATTCAATGCTGGTCATAAATTGGATGAAGGGTTTCTCAAGAATGCAAAGCTATTATCTTCTACCACTTTATCAAAACATTCAATGGTTATGTATTTCCTTCTCTCACATCTCTTTTGATCATGTTTATAGGAACATAAATCAAGATGTATACTTAGTCTCAAATCCTGGCCTGACGCAAGACCGAGGCGTATGGAAAATGAAGGAAATCTAGGATGGTGCCCAATTAAAATATCTCCATGACATATGACTCCACATAGACCCTTAGTAGTTGATGAGATTTATGACCACCTTTTTGTAGTTTTTTTAATTCTTGAGAGCACTTTTATGTTTTAGTTTCTATGGATAAAGATTATATGTACACTCTAACAATGACTTGTGGTTGGTTTCTTTTTGGGAATTTATGCAAAGGTAATGTAAATATCTGGTAGAACATCTTGGATCCAACATTTTGGACTTTACTAGGGACCCCAATCCCCTTGCAGTGCTCAAAAGCACCTAAAAAGTAATTTTGTTAAATTCATCTTAACTTAAGATCTTTGAAGTATCAACATATTACCATTTTAATTGTTTTTTCGGACATCTCGGGGTTCACCCTGTAAGGACTTATTTTCTAGGATTGTTGAGTTGTGATCTAGTGGTAGACATGTGGGAGTTTACCAATCCCAAACTAGGTTGGATTACTAACCAAAAAGTAAAAAATCCTTAGAGTCCTAGGAATGCAGAATTCGATTCCCATCCAAACAAAGTAATTACCAGAGGTACATCCCAGGAGTGCGGAGGATTTATTTTTTAAGATGGAAGCTATAAAGACATAAGTTAAATTTATGATGAGATATGTTCAGAGTGCATTATCTATGCAGTGCCAACTCTTTTGAATTCAAATGTTTGAGAAATATGCAATTGAAGGTATTTGTTAGAGAAATGCATAGCGTCCAATATGATTTTCTTTTGCAGGCTTGTGAAAAACCCTTGAAGAAGGAAAGTTATTTCATACGAAAACTATTGAAAATTGGAACTGTCGATGAACTCAACAAACTTCTGCTCATATACATAAAGAGTGGTAAAATCAGAGATGCACCCCAAGTGTTTTTAAAAATTAGAGATGCACCCCAAGTGTTTTTAAAAATTAGAGATGCACCCCAAGTGTTTGGAAAAATTAAAGATGCACCCTACAAATTTTTCAGCAGATGCAACTAAATGGATTACAGCCAAATGTAGCATCTTGGAATGCTATAATTTAAGGTTTATGCAGAATGACCATGGCTTAGAGGCCTCAAAAATATTTAATCAAATGCATTGAACATGTATACAAGTTACTTATGTGACAAGGACAAGCCTTATTTTGGCATGTACGAACTTGGCAATATTGGGGAAGGAGATACATGATTTCATTATGAGCACTTTATACACAAGAAGATACAAGAGCAGTGGACTCGAAAACATGGATGATAAAGGAAGTTCATGCATATGTAAGAAAACATGGATTTGATTCACATCTCTTTGTGGGGAGTGCTCTTGTAGACGTTTATACAAAGTGTGGTAATATTGAAGATGCATGTATGATCTTCTATAAAAATGCCTGAAAGGAATTTGGTTTCATGGAATGCCATGCTTTCTGGATATGTCATGGAGAAAACATACTCATGGGATGTATTAAAGGTGATAAATGTGATGAAATAGAGGGGTTTTATGTATTAAAGGTGATAAACTTCACGAAAGAGAAAGGTTTAAAAAAATTAGGGTGCATTATTGAGGTCAAGAACATGGTGCATTATTTTTTGAGAGAGATTAGTAACTAGATGGAAGGGGCATGTTATGTCACAGATACAAATTTTGTGTTGTGGAATGTGGAAGACAAGGAAGGCATTCTTTGTGGCCAGTGAGAGGTTGGTCATTGCTTTGGGTTTATTAATACTTACCCTGGGTCCCCATTGACAACATTAAGAATCTTTGTGATGATTGCCACACTGCCACTAAGTTCATTTCAAAGACTATTGGTTGAGAGATATTTGTGAAAGATACATACCGTTTCCATTATTTCAAGGATGGATTGTGCTCTTGTGGGGAATATTGGTGATGAACAATTTGAGAAAACTATAAATAGTAGCTTGATTGTCAACACATCGATGCAAATTATTTCCCATTGCCTCATAATCAGGAAACATGGATATTATCTGTTTCGGGTAACGTAGTGTATCGATATTAAGGATATATATATGAAATAAACCAACAAAAAAATTAAAAAATGATTAAAAAAAGAAAAAGAAAAAAAGCAAAAAAATTGGGGGAGGGTGATTTATGGAATCGCCTCTCCCTTCATACCTAATATTGCACCCACTCAACCCCCCACCGTTCTTCCTCTTCCTCTGCCCCTATCCCCCACCCTCCACCTCGATCCTCCCTAAGAAGCAACGGGTTTGGAATCAATGGCTTGTTAGTTGGTCTATGAGTGGCACTTGGAGGGAGAAAAGGGAATGGGGAGAGTGGGAGGGAGGGGAAGGGGGAGGGGTAGCGAGGGGTTAGATAACATGAGTAGGGGTGATTATGGGAATTGCTCTCCTCCCAAATTGTTGAGGCCACGATTTCAATTAAGCTATAATTTTAGGTCCAAAATTGCACTACTGAAAGCTTCACTTTTCGATTCTAGGGTCAATTTTCCACAACATTATTGGTTGTCAAGATCACAATTTCAAACAAGTTACAATTTTAACCACCTCCCAAAAAAAATCCTACTAATACCACCACTTTTTGATTTAAGAATCAATTTTAACGTTTTTATCGAAAAAAAAATATATAGATTCTTTGAACAAGTATTCACATTAAATCAATAATTATATTTAAAAAATGATCTTCACATAAACACCAAAACTCCACATTTATAAAGTTTAAACTTGGACTCAACTATTTACAAAACAATACAACCAGTCAATGTAATGTAAAAGGTAAACTATTAAGCCCATTTCTCAACGATCTATGGATTAAATGTCTCAATCATCCAATGGATTAATTGTAAAAGTTAAAGTATTAAGCCCATTTCTCAATGATCCTATGGATTAAATGTAAAAAGTAAAGTATTAAGTTCATTTGATAATGGACGAAAAACAAAGACATGCATTCTTTAATTTTTAAAATCAAATGTCGGCGGGGGTCCACATAAGATGAGCTTTGTGTGCCTGGAACATGGGAGAGCTAATTAATATATATATATATATATATAATCTCAAATGCGTCTCCCTGGATCTTGTGCATTTATGGAAGTGTAGGCCGAGAGCTTTCTGCGGGAGCTACTGTATTTTTAGTGGTTTGGCCGAGGATCGAAATCCAGATTTGAATTTATTTTCATAATCTCTACCCTTGTTTGCGAATTGCTACACTGAACCTGGAGCCACTGCATTTTTAGTGGTTTGGCCGAGGATCGAAATCCAGATTTGAATTTATTTTCATAATATCTACTCTTGTTTGTGAATTGCGCTTTCTGAATTGCTACACTGAACAGGGAGCTACTTCATTTTTGGTGGTTTGGCCGAGGATCGAAATCCAGATTTGAACTTATTTTCATAATCTCTACTCTTGTTTGCGAATTGCGTCATGGATACAACATCCCTACAAGCAGGCAGCAGCGACCTGGAAAACCATGAAACCACTAACAGGAGTGACCTGGAAAACAATGAAACCACTAACAGCACCAATGTTGATGTTGGTGGCAATTCAGGCACTCAGATAAACATGAAAAGAAAAAGGGAGGAACAGGAAAACCATGAAACCACTAACAGCACCAATGTTGATGTTGGTGGCAATTCAGGCACTCAGATAGACAGGAAAAGGAAACGGGAGGAACATGAAACTTGCAGTGAAGGACGGATGGAGAATACAACATCCGAAACAGGCAGCAGTGACCACCATGAAACCACTAACAGCGCCAACGTTGATGTTGAGAGAAAGAAATGCCCAGAGTGCAATTCCAAACTCATTAAAGATGATTGTGAGAAAATCTTGTCGTCCAAATCGCAAGAGGCAGAAATTCCAGATGATTGTGAGAAAATCTTGTCGTCCAAATCGCAAGAGGCAGAAATTCCAGATGATTGTGAGAAAATCTTGTCGTCCAAATCGCAAGATGATTGTGAGAAATTTATAAAAAGGTTGCCAGTGGCAGAAATTCCAGATTCAGAGAAAGTGTACTGCCCCTATCCTGGCTGCTCGTTTTTTATGGCTTTATCACGATTACAGAGGTGCCCACAACCTCCCTCTTCCTCCTCATCACACCCTTTTCCAGCAACAGAATGCCAGAATTGCCACCGCTTGTTTTGTTTTCAGTTGAGCGATCCAGATGCAGAGTTGAATTTACTTGCAGAGAACCAGAAGTGGAAGCAGTGTCCGAGCTGCGAACACATGATTGAGAGAACAGGTGGTTGCGACCAAATTACTTGCAGGTATTGGATTTCCCAGCCCTGGAATTTTGTTTATTGCTTTTATTGATGGAGTTTCATTAATTGTTATTTTCTTTTGAAATTTTGATTTAACAGTGTTTAATGTGTGGACTTTCAGGTGTGGTTTTAAATTTTGTTATAATTGTGGGAAATCAGGTCGGTGTGGGTTTTTTTGTGATGAAGAAGATTATGATGAAGAAGATGATGAAGAATAACACATTGATATGTTTAAGTAATATGTTTTACTTAATAGATTTTAAAAAAATTAAAAAATAATTATTTCTTTGTTTTAACATTTAGTTTCTATGATCTAAAAGATTGAAGAGAAATTTTTTTGGTTTTTTTTTGAGTTTTTGATATAAAGAAATTATGACGATTGGTATTTTGACATTGAAATCTAATGTGGGAATAATACGACGTCATTCTAAGAGAGTGCTTTTCTTACTATAAAAAATATAGGTTTTGTTTAATGTCCACCTTTACTATAAAGTTTTGGAGAGTTTGTTTTTATTTTAGCAATGTTAATTTTATATTTTAAACTAGTACAAATATGTTTTTGATCTTTTAAATTGGAGTTAATGATCTCTTTATAATACATAAACATTTCCAGTGTTCACTATTTCCTAATTGCACCACAACTTATCTTTAAATTTAGCTTTAATAGTTCTTTTAATGATATCATTATTTTGAAGAATGCAACTCACTTTGCTCTCTAATGGTTCAGCAAACATCAACATCTTTAAATGCTACCTTCTTTTAAGTCTCAAATATTTTTGGGCGATTCGAAGCAACATGGTAGAAATCATCTTATCCTTCATGTTAGTTATTCATAGCCTTACTTTAAATAGGCAGCAACGTAGCCTTGAAGAGGAGGATTGGATATGATGTACTTATTTTAAGATTATGAATTATAAAATATTATTTGCTTGATTTTCAAGTTTCTCTAGAAAAATTGGAACCCC
>SNQJ01S0032472.1:202523-217936 GCA_010110895.2 Picea sitchensis | reverse complement strand
ATATGCCTTGATATATATATGGTTTCATATTTATTTAAGTTTGCATTTGTTATGTATTGGCGCGGGGGTCCGGGCTGGGGCTTATCCCCAGCCCCCGGACGCATACATTGTTGTAATATGACCACATGTTATACCATATATTCACGCGTGCGATTTGGTTTGTATTTTGGTTTCAACGGTTATGCAAATGACCTGCCATTTGTCCTTTAACCATTGGCTTGTGAAAACGGGGGCCTATGTTTGCATTTACGCATGGTCACATGAGCCACATGACCTCGCCCTTGACGGTTAGGGGCTAGGTGTGCCCGTAACCATCGTACAGTTTGCACGGTTTGTGCGGTTGCATCCAGTGCTAAGTTTTAACACTTAAATATGAGTGTGGGCTAGGTTGAGCCAAAGGGGGGTGTGATTTGTAGATGCAAAGACAACAAGTTTGAAGGGGGACTTCCAGGAAGGCTATCTTCTTCAATTTTTGGCCAAACAAGGTGCCGAAAAAGCCCAGCTAGGGGTTTTTGGATGTTCTGAAGCCATTGGAGCAATCTATTTGGCTTTTTGAGCATTGTAAAGAAAATTTTTGAGAACTTTGAGCAAATAATATAAATGATCCATTGGAAGCTGGACCAGGAGATGTAGCCCAAGAGAGGGGTGAACTCATTTATCATTTGTTGTGTTATGTGTTTTCTATTCACTGTTATTGATGATTTTTATATGCATCTTGAATGAGTAAAATCTATTAAAGTTGTGTTGCAAAGTTGATCCATTTGCATTTTAACACATAAATTTTACTTGCAAATATTTTCAAGAATACAAGTCTTCTTCATTTTTAGATCAAGTGATCCTGATGATCTACTTGAATGACCATCTAGGTATCTAAAACAAATAATTTTGGCTTCATTTTGACTGATGTTAAAATACTTGTAATGTTGTTAAAATATACCTTTCCTTAAAACATACCCATGCCATGTCTTGTGGCACAGACCCCGTTCCCTCCAAAGGGCTTCTCGACGTCTCGGTCTTGGATCATTAAAATATTGAGTCAAAGCGACTCTTTTGGCCCCTTTTCTCCTAATGACCACGGCTATGATCGTGGGTCTATCCCTTCGCAGCTCGAACTTCGGATATTTTCCGAACTCTTCTCTTTCTTCCTCCTGAAACACGTTGTTTCGAATTTTTGAACTCCCACCACGTGCCTCCTCAGATTCATCGGCCCCCACAAGGGTTCAAGTTTTGTGACTCCGTGAACCTCTAATTCTCTCGCTCTGAACTTTCGAGCTTCCGATTCCCAAATTTCTTAATCCACTGCCACGTACCCCTCGCACGATCAACGACTGGGATTGGATCGTGATTTCAGTCTTCGCGATTATGTTTTTTCAAGTCTTCAAACTTGCCAAACTCTGAAGTACCAAAACACTCCATGGCTATCCTCCTTCTATCTTTACCAGATCTAATGGTCTGGAATCATTCATCTCCCTTTGGGATGAATCTTGTCCATTGTTTTGTATGGAACTTCAAGGACTTATCTCCCTTGAAGAATTTCCACCACTCTTCCTCCTGAGATTTACTTTCTTGGTTTTCTTTGTTCGTTGGAGAAATCTCCTCAACACTTAGTCAAAATCTTGACCTATTCACGCTTGCGACGGGTCTCTACCACACTCGACTCCTTTATGAGTGGCTTTGCGCTTCTCGGGACTGTTCTCAAACAACTTCTATCTCCTGTGACTGAACTCACGCTATCCCTCCTAAGCTTTGGAGTCTGAAAACTCTATCACGCACTCCTTGTGGACGTTAATGCACTCCTTGCAGACATAAGCTTCACTATCTCTTATGATCTTTCAAGTCGAATAAGACTTAGTCACGCACTCCTTGTGGACACTATTCACACCTTGGACTCTCTCAATGAAGAGAAATAATTGAAACTTATTCACTCTTCACAGTGACTCATACATTCAACAAAGAAAATGCAATAATGGATACAAGAACAAGAAATAATAGAGTGTTGAAAATAAACAAAAGGTCTACCATTCATTCAGATAGATAGACACATAACAACACACATTTGGGACAATTTTCCTCTATTATATTATCCAACTGAAACTTACATACATTCATACATCGTTAATCGGCTATCTTCTATCAACAGTCTTCCAACCACAACCATCAACAACCACTTCTAGGCAATATTACAAATCTTTATACAAAAGGGGTACTCTTCGAGCCTTTCCCTCCAACTACTCTATACTATCTTATTGAAATTAAATTCTGTCAAGTACTTAACATTTATTACAATGAATATCGAGTCAGAGAGATAAGAGTGCAAGCTCTAGATATGTACTGCGATCCTCCACATTAAAGCAAAACACATTCCCCATCGATCTTACATGATGGCTCAGCCTCCGATCATTAAAGATGTTCATAATTCAAAAAGCTTTGTCAGATATTACATTAATACATTGATTCTTGAATTTCAAAAATGCTTCAGAATAT
Organism: Picea sitchensis; assembly: GCA_010110895.2. NCBI lineage: Eukaryota > Viridiplantae > Streptophyta > Pinopsida > Pinales > Pinaceae > Picea > Picea sitchensis. The sequence continues at coordinate 215,452 of SNQJ01S0032472.1, read as the reverse complement.
GTGCTAGTGCGCCCAACTGTCTCTCACTTGTGCTTTGCTGGCGATGCTCCTGCATCATACTCCCTTGGCTGAAAAATTCATGGACTCATATCCATGAGATACTGCACCGATATTCCATGCTTCTGGATCTATGCCTCATTGACCCAACTGACATCTTCCACTGGTTGTCCTTTCCACCTCACCAAGTATTCAAAATACGTCTTCCTTCTGGTCTTCTTACCAACTTGTTGATCTATGATCTTTTCAATTTGTGGATTCTCTGCTACAGGCATCTGTTTCTCCCACTAGATCTTTCTTTGATCTTTTTATCCTTCGGCTTCGTCCTCCCTGTAGGGATACAAATATGCAATGTTGAATATGGGCGATATACCCACATCTTCTGGAAGCTCTAACTCATAAGCATTGTCCCCAAATCTTCTCAGGATTTTACACGGTCCTACCTTTTTCAACTTTAGTTTATTGTATGTTCCCCTCGGAAATCTCTCTTTCCTCAGATGTGCTAGAACTTGATCTCCAACCTCAAATTCAAGCTTCCTCATATGTTGATCAGCTCTGCACTTGTATTCACCGCTGCTCTTCGCCAACTATTGCTTGATCTGATTGTGAAGTTCCTGTATCTCTACAGTGAAGTCTTCGGTTTCGGCGCTCCTAAATTTGCTCTGCTCTAGATCTCTTAACTCTGACACTCCTCTCGGATTCATTCCCTACATGATTTTAAATGGACTTTTCCCAGTGCTCCTATTCACTGAGTCATTATATGCAAACTCTGCTTATGCTAGAATATGATCCCACTGACTATGTTTTTCAGTGACCAAACTCATCAACAAATATCCTAAACTTCTATTCACCACTTCAATCTGTCCATCTTTCTGTGGATGATATGCAGAACTAAAAGATAGATCTGTCCCTAAATTTTTCCAAAATGTCCTCCATAAATGACCAACAAATTTGGTATCCCTATCTGAAACTATACTCCTAGGTAATCCATGGAGTCTCACAACCTCTTTGAAAAACAAATTTGCAACATGCATTGCATCAGTGGTCTTCTAGCATGGGATAAAGTGGGCCATCTTCGAAAACCTATCCACCACCACAAATATGGAATCACTTCCTCTCTGTGTCCTTGGCAATCCCAACACAAAATCCATGCTTATTGCATCCCAAGGCCTCTCTGGAATAGGCAATGGCTGATACAACCCAGTGTTTTGTTTCTTCCCCTTGGCATACTAGAAAATCTTACAATTGTTCACAATTTTCTTCACCTCCGCTCTCATACCTGGCCAATAATATGAACCGGTTAATTTTACAAATGTTTTTTCATGGCCGAAATGTCCGGCTAGACCTCCACTATGCTTTTCCTTCAACAAATTCTCCCTCATCGAGCATCTTGGTATGAATAACTGGCATCCTTTAAAAAGTAACCCATACCGAATTAGATATTCGACCCATTGGCGTCTGTCTCTGAGTACAGGATTCACACACGCTTCATATGCTTCTCCAAAATCTAGATCACTGTGGTAAATTTCCTTAAGGTGGTCAAACCCCAAGGTCTTAACTTGAAATTCCTGTAGAATCAAAATCCTCTTGCTCAATGCATCATCAACCTTAACGAAAAAAGTGAAAATTTTCATAAAATCTATCCACTTAGCATGTCTCTGGTTTAACTTCTCCTGCCTGGTTATGAATTGCAAAGCATGATTGTCTCTATACAAAACAAACTCCTTCGGTACGAGATAGTGCCTTCATTTATTCAAGGCTTGAATTATGGCATAGAACTCCTTGTCGTATGTGGAGTACTTCTTTTTAGCTTCATTCAGCTTCTCACTAAAATATGCAGCAGGTCTATTATCTTGACTTAAGACTGCTCCAATTGCAACTCCACTCACGTCGCATCTTATCTGAAATGTATTTCCGAAATCTACCAAAACCATAATCGGTTGTTCCGTTATTTTCTCCTTCAATATGTTGAAGCTCCTCTGAGCCTCTTCTATCCATTTGAAATACTTGAGTCTTTTCTTCATTGTATCCATCATTTGAGCACTAATCCTGCTAAAATTTCTGATGAACTTCTGATAGAAACTTGCTAATCCATGTAAGTTTCTTACCTCAAAGATATTCATTGGTTACAACCATTCTCTGATCGTTTTCACCTTTTCGGGATCTATCTTCAACTCGTTTGAAGAAATCACAAAACCCAAATATATGAGTTATGTCTTCATGAAAGAGGACTTTTTCAGATTAATTAACAACTTCTTTTGCTACAACCTCCTCATCACCAATGTTAAATGTCTCAAGTGTTCCTTCTTAGTTTTGTTGAACACCAGTATATCATCGAGATATACAATTATGAACTTACCAATGAAATATTTTAACACTTCATTCATCAATCTCAAAAAAGTACTCGGGGAATTTGTTAATCCAAATGGCATAAAAAGCCATTCATACAGCCCCTCGTTCATCTTGAATGTTGTTTTCCACTCATCACCTTCCCTCATTATGATCTGGTGATATCCACTCTTCAAATCTATATTTGAAAAATAGTTAGCCCCACTCAGGCAATCCATCAAGTCATCCATCCTTGGTAATGGGAATGTGTATCTGATGGTGATCTTGTTTATGGCCCTCGAGTCCATACACATTCTCCATCCTCCATCCTTCTTTGGACTTAATACAGTTGGTATTGCACATGGACTCAAGCTTTCTCTAACCAACCCTTTGTCTAATAGATCATGAATATGTATCTTCACCTCCTCATTCTCTTGAGATGTCAACCTGTATGTTGCTTTATTCGGCAGGATTTCTCCTAGTATCAAGTCAATGTGATGATTGATTCTTCTGATAGGTGGCAATGAGTTTGGCAACTCATCGACTACAATATCGGCAAAATTCTCTAACAGTTCTTGAACTTCCTCAGGTAAATATTCCATTGAAGTACTGGTAAGGATATCCCTCATCTTCCTCACTACATCAAATTGCATCTCCTATTCCTTCTTTACTCCATTCAGGAATTCCTTCCCACTCATGAGAAGTATGCTCACACTAGCTTCATCCTTCACCTTATTTTCTTCAATTGGAAGCAACATCTGTGTCCTACCATTCTTCTCTAAGGTGTATGTATTTCTCCTCCCTTCATGAATAATATTTATGTCTTACTGCCACGGTCTTCCCAACAAAACATGACAGACATCCATATAGATCACGTCACATAGAATCTCATCCCTATATCCTCCTATTTTAAATTCAACCAAGAATTGTTGAGTGATTGTTACCTGATGACCTTTCTACAACTATGAGACTTTATACGGCGTCGAATGTGCAGTCGTCTCCAACTCTAGATTCTCCACCATATCTGTTGATGCTAAGTTGTCAGTGCTCACACTGTCAATTATCACCTTGCAAAGCCTGTCCTTCGTTTTGCAAGTTATCCTAAACAAATTGTTCCTTTGCACTGGATTTTCAGTCTTTGTCTCTTGCTTCAAAAGAACCTTTTTCATCATCAAGGATCTCCCATCCTCTACACCTTTTTCCTCAACATCTCTCTTCTATGCTTCTAAGATGTGAGCTTCCTCTCCTTTCTTCCTCCCAGGACAATCCCAAGACATATGTCCTATTTTCCCACATGCATAACATCTTACTTCTCTTCCTCTGCCTCTTCCTCTTCCTTTTGGAAAAGAGATTCTACCACCACTCTGCCTTCATAGAGAACTTCCTCCTCTCTCAGAGTGACTATGTGGCTTCTCTATCTCATCCTTGGGCTTCTGTGCTTTATCCTGGGAAACTCCTTTTCCTCTGTTCAAACTTTGACCTCTGTTCTGTTGACTCTGCTTCCTGGCCAACTTCTCTTCTTCTTTCAACGCCATTTGATATGCGTCCTCTACTGTCCTGACTGTCACCATGATGATTTCTTTCTGGATATCATACCTCATGCCATTGATGTATCTGGTAACCTTTTCCATGTCTCTCTCTCTTTGTCCAGATCTAATTTTCAACTTATAGAACTCCTTTGTGTACTCCTTCATAGTCAATCCTCTCTGTCTCAAGTTCTGCATTCTTCTAAACAGACTTATCTAGTAATCCTTGGGTATGAATTTTGCCTTAATATTAGCTACCATTCGATCCCAACTCTTGATATTTTACTTACTCTTGCTCCTCCTATCAGCCTGCAGTTCATTCCACCACAACACTGCATGTCCTTTCAACCTAGCGACAACATGTCTTACCTTTTTCTCCTCTTCGACATCCTCATAGTCAAAATATTGTCATTGCTCGTATCCAATCAAGCAATTCTTTTGTGTCTAAATTTCCTTCATACATATGGATGTCAATCTTTTCTCTAGCTCCCAATTTGACAACCACTTTCAGTAAGCGCTCTTCTTCAGCATCGTCAGCTACAACTTTTTCGACCTCTACTTCTTCAATTTTCGCCTCGCTAATGTCTACACCATCAGGTTCTCTCCTCTGTGTTGTAACCATGGCATCTATCCTCACATGTAATTCTCTCATTTCCCTTTCCATAGCTCTGCTAGCTACAACTAGCTCATCACGTCTTCTAGGCGGCATTGTGTTGACGCTTATGATACCTCTCCTTCTGATATCAACCTACTCCTCTCCCTACATAAGTCAATTATGTACTAGCTCTAATACCACTTCTGGCGTACACCCCCTTCCCTCCAAAGGGCTACTCGACCTCCTGGTATTGGATCGTTAAAATATTGAGTCAAAGCGACTATTTTGGCCCCTTTTCTCCTAATGACCACGACTATGATCATGGGTCAATCCCTTCACAAATCGAACTTCGGGGATATTCCGAACTCTTCTCTTTCTTCTTCCCGAAACACATTGTTCCGAATTTTTGAACTCCCGCCATGCGTCTCCTCATATTCTTCGGCCCCCGCAAGGGTTCGGGTTTCGTGACTTTGCGAACCTCTAAGTCTCTCGCTCTGAACTTTCGGGCTTCCGATTCTTGAATTTCTTAATCCACTGCCACGTACCCCTCGCATGATCAACGACTGAGATTGGATCTTGATTTTTGGCTTCATGATTCTATTTCGTCAAGTCTTCAAACTTTCCGAACTCCGAAGTACCGAAACACTCCACGTCTATCCTCCTCATATCTTTACTAGATCTGATGGTCTAGAATCGTTAGTCTCTCTTTGGGATGAATCTTGTCCACTGTTTTGGATGGAACTTCAGGGACTTCTCTCCCTTGAATAATTTCCACCGCTCTTCCTCCTGAGCTTTACTTTCTCGGTTTTTTTTGTTCCTTGGAGAAATATCTTCGACACTTAGTCAAAATCTTGACCTATGCACACTTGCGATGGGTCTCTTCCACACTTGAATCCTCTGTGAGTGGCTTTGCGCTTCTCACAACTGTTCTCCAACAAATTCTATATCCCGTGATTGAACTCATGCTATCCCTCCTGAGCTTTCAAATCTGAAAAATCTATCACGCACTCCTTGCGGACGTCAATGCACTCCTTGCAGACATAAGCTTCACTATCTTTTTTGAGCTTTCGAGTCGAAACAGAATCGGTCATGCACACCTTGCAGACACTATCCACACCTTTCACTTGCTCAATGAAGAGAAACAATTGAAACTTATTCACTCTTCACAATGACTCATACATTCAACAAAGCAAATGCGACCATGGATACAAGAACAATAAATAACAGAGTGTTGAAAATAAACAAAATTTCTACCATTCATTCAGATAGATAGACACATAACAACACACATTTGGGACAATGTTCCTCTATTATATTATCCAACTGAAACTTACATACATTCATACATTGTTAATCAGTTATCTTCTATCAGCATCCTTCCAACCACAACCATCAACAACCACTTCTGGGCAATATTACAAAGCTTTATACAAAAGGGGTGCTCTTCGAGCCTTTCCCTCCAACTACTCTATGCTATCTTATCGTAATTAAATGTTATCAACTACTTATCATTTATTACAATGATTATCGAGTCAGACAGATAAGAGCACAAGCTCCAGATCTGTATTACGATCCTCCACATTAAAGAAAAATAGATTCCCCATCAATCTTACGTGATGGCTCAACCTCTGATCATTAAAGATGTTCATAATTCAAAAAGCTTTGTCAGATATTACATTAATACATTGATCCTTGAATTTTAAAAATTCTTCAGAATATGCACTAGTGCGCCCAGCTGTCTCTCACTTGTGGTTTGTTGGCGATGCTCCTGCGTCATCTTGCTTTGCCATGCCTTGCCTTGCCTTACCTTTCCTTTCCTTCACTTTCCATTCCATGCCTTTCCTTCACTTGTCATGCCATGACATGCCTTGCCTTCACTTGTCTTACCTTTTCCATGCCATGCCATGCCATGCCATGCCTTGCCTTCACTTGTCTTACCTTTTCCATTCCATGCCATGCCATTCCATCGCATGGCATGCCTTGCCTTCACTTGCCTTGCCACTCATGCCTTGCATTCACTTTCCATGCATTTCCTTCACTTTCCTTGCCTTTCCTTCACTTGTCTTGACGTTTCCATGCCATGCCATACCATTCCATAGCATGCCATGCCTTTCCTTCACTTGCCTTTTCATTCATGCCTTTCCTTCACTTGCCTTGCCTTGCCTTGCCTACACTTACCTTACCTTTCCTTTACTTTCCTTTCTATCACTTGTCTTTCCTTTTTCATCCCATGCCATGCCTTTCTTTCACTTTCCTTGTCGTTCATGCCTTGCCTTCACTTTCCTTGCCGTTCATGCCTTGCCTTCACTTTCCTTGCCTTGCTTTCACTTTCCTTGCCTTCACGTTCCTTGCCTTCACTTGTCTTGAATTTTCCATGCCATGCCATGTCATTCCATAGCATACCATGCCTTTCCTTCACTTTCCTTACCATTCATGCCTCACCTTCACTTTCCTTGACTTTCCTTCACTTTCCTTACCTTTCCTATCCTTCACTTTTCTTGCCTTTTGCATGCCATGCCTTTCCTTCACTTGCATTTCCATTCATTCCTTTCCTTCACTTGCCTTTCCTTACCTTCACTTGTATTTCCTTTTCCATGGCATGCCATGTCATTCCATAGTATGACATTCCTTGCCTTCACTTTCCTTTCCATTCATGCCTTGCCTTCACTTTCCTTACCTTGTATTCACTTGCCTTACCTTGCCTTCACTTTTATTTCCTTTCCCATGCCATTCCATGTCATTCCATAGCATGCCATTCCTTTCCTTCACTTTCCTTTCCATCCATGCCTTGCCTTAACTTGTCTTTCCTTGCCTTCCCTTGCCTTTCCTTCACTTGTCTTTCATTTTCCATGCCATTCCATTGCATGCCTTTCCTCCACTTGCCTTGCCTTCACTTTCCTTGTCTTTCCTCCACTTGCCTTGCCTTCACTTTCCTTGCCTTTCCTTCACTTTCCTTGCCTTGCCTTCAATTGCCTTCTCTTTCCATTCCATGCCATGCCATTCCATCGCATGCCANAAATGTTCAAGTACAAGATGATTCAAAATGAAAATGTCTCCTTGGTATATATGGGAGACTAGGAGGTATAATTACAACTAATGGCCTAAAGCCGACATAAATAAAATAACATTACTAATATAATATGCCCCAATTAAGGGGTAGTGAGCCAATATTAGGGCTTAACACCATTGGTATCCAATGGTATGCAATGACAATACCATTGTCTATGCATACCAATGGTATGCATAGGCATTGTTATTGCCTTTTCATACCATGTAATGGTATGCAATGGTATGCAAAGGCAATACAAATATCTATGCATACCATTGGTATGCATAGGCAATGGTATTTACTTTGCATAGCATTACATACAATTGTATGGTATTGCAATGGTATGCATAGGAAATGGTATTACCGTTACATACGATGGAAATGGTATTGTAATGGTATGCAATGGTATGCAAAGGCAATACCATTTCCTATGCATACCATTGCAATACCATGCAATGATATGCAATGGTATGCATAGAAAATGGTATTACGTATGCATGCCATGGCATACCATTGCAATGGTATGCAATGGTATGCATAGATAATCGTATTTCCTTTGCATAACATTGGAATACCATTGCCATGATATGCAATGGAAATACCATTGCCTATGCATACCATTGCATACCATGGCATGCATACCATTGCAATACCATGCAAAGAAAATACCATTGCCTATGCATACAATTGCATACCATTGTAATACCATTTCCATGGTATGCAATGGGAAGACCATTTCCTATGAATACCATTGCATTCCAGTGGTATGGATACCATGCAATGGACCTATGCATACCATGGCATACCATTGCAATGGTATGCACAGGTAATGGTATTTCCTTTGCATACCATTGCAATACCATTTACATGGTATGCAATGGCAATACCATTGCCTATGCATACCATTGCATACGATTGGTATGCATTCCCATTGGCATTGGCATTGGTATGCATTAAAATTGGCAATGGCAATGGATTGGTATGTATTGGTATGGTATGCATTGCCTTGCCATTGCCTTGTATGGTATGGTATGCATTTCCATTGCCTTGTATGGTATGCATTGGCAATGGTATGGTATGTATTGCCTTGCATGGTATGCATTGGAAATGGTATGATATGGTATGGTATGGTATGGTATGCCTTGACATGCCATGCCTTTCCATGCCTTGCCTTGCCTTCACTTCTTATATCTTGTCTTTCCATACCATGCCTTTCCATCCCATGCCTTGCCATGTCATGCCATGCCATGTCATTCCATGCCTTGCCTTGCATTCACTTTCCATTCCTTGCCTTTTCCATGCCATGCCTTTCCATACCATGTCATTACTTTCCATGCCATGCCTTTCCATTCATTTCCTTTCTTTCACTTTCCATGTCTTGTCTTTACATACCATGTCTTTCCATATCATGCCTTGAAATCCCATGCCTTTCCATGCCATGCCATTCCATGCCTTGATTTTCATTCACTTGCCACGCCTTTCCTTTTCCATGCCATGCCTTTCCACACCACATCATTCCTTTCCATGCCATGACTTTCCATTCATTTCATTTCCTTAACTTTCCATGTCTTGTATTTTCATACCATCCCTTTCCATCCCATGCCTTTCCATGCATTCCATGCCTTGCCCTGCATTCACTTTCCATGCATTGCCTTTTCCATTCCATGCCTTTACATACCATGCCATTCCTTTCCATGCCTTGCCTTTCCTTCACTTGCCATGTCTTGTCATTCCATACCATGTCTTTCCATGCCATTCCTTCACTTGCCATGCCTTGCCTTCACTTGCCATGCCTTGCCTTGAATTCAATTTCCATGCCATCAAAGGATTCATACGTAAAAATTACAATCAAAGGAGCCATACATAAAAATTACAATCAAAGGATTCATTAAGCATGTAATTCTACAACTTGTTATCCCATATTTGTTATATAAATATACTTGCATGATAATTCAAATGTTTTGGTCAATGAGGCATAGTGCAACTTTTGAAGAGGAGGTTGATTTTCAAGAAAACTGTGTCAGGAATTTGTGGGTACTCTAGTCGCATGTTCCTTGGAAAAATAGACTTGTGGGAGCTTATGAAACTTCATTCTTCTACTCGACTTTGATTTTATGCTCCCATACCAAATTGTCCACATGTCCCTAAATGGCTTGAAGAGGCTAGTTGCAACTCGTGATAAAACTAAAATCGAGACTCAGATGAGAGAATCGTCAGTTGCAATGGATCCAGAACACTGGATTTCAACTAGGGCCCCCCCTCCACTGTCATTTTGTCCACTGAAAAACCGTTTCTTGGAGTATCACCGAGACTAGGGTTTTGGTTAATGAGGCACAGCGCAATTTTTGAAGAGGAGGTTGATTTTCAAGAAAACTGTGTCGGGAATTTATGGGTAGTGTAGTTGCATGGTCCTTGGCCAAATAGGCTTGTGGGATCTCATGTAACTCTGTTATGCCGCTCGGTTTGGATTTTATGCCCCCGGTCCAAATTGGCCACATGTCCCTGAATGGCTTGAAGAGGTGAGTTGCAACTCGTGATAAAACTCAAACCGAGACTCAGATGGGAAAATGACCAGTTGCATTGGATACAAAGCACCAGGTTTCAACTAGGGGGGGGGGGCTCCGCTGTCATTTTGTCTATCAAAAAACCATTTGTTGGACTATGTCCGGCACTAGGGTTTTGGTCAATGAGGCATAGTACAATTTTTGAAGAGGAGGTCAGTTTTCAAGAACATTGTGTTGGGAATTTGTGGGTAGTGTAGTCACATGTTCCTTGGAAAAATAGACTTGTGGGAGCTTGTGGAACTACATTATGTCGCTCGGTTTGGATTTTATGCCCCCGGACCACATTGGCCATATGTCCCTGAATGACTTGAAGAGACAAGTTGCAACTCACAATAAAAATCAAACCGGGACTCGGATGGGAGAAATGTCAGTTGCATTGGATCTAGAGAATCGAGTTTCAACTAGGGGGGCCCTTCGCTATCATTTTGTCCACTCGAAAACCGTTTCTTGGAGTGTCTTTGACACGAGGGTTTTGGTCAATGAGGCATTGTCCAATTTTTGAAGAGGAGGTCGATTTTCAAGAAAACTGTGTCTTGCATTTGTGTGTAGTGTAGTCATGTGGTCCTTGGCCAAATAGACTTGTGGGAGCTTACAAAAATTCATTATGCTACTCGGTTTGGATTTCATGTTGCTGGACCAAATTGGCCACATGTCCTTGAATGGATTGAAGAGGTAAGTTGCAAGTCGCGATAACTCAAATCGGGACACGAATGGGTGAACCATGAGTTGAATTGGATCCAGAGCATCGGGTTTCAAATTGNNGCCTTCACTTGTCTTTCCTTTTCCATGCCATGCCATTCCATTCCATAGCATGTCATGCGTTGCCTTCACTTTCCTGTACATTCACTTGCCTTGGCTTATCACTTTCCATTCACTTGCCTTGCTTTTCCTTCACTTTCCTTGCCTTATCACTTTCCATGCCATGCCTTGCCTTCACTTTCCTTATCACTTTCCATGCCTTGCCTTCACTAGCCTTGCCTTTCCTTTCCTTCACTTTCCATGCCATGCCTTTCCTTCACTTACCATGCCTTTCCTTCACTTGGATTTCCTTGCCTTGCCTTGCCTTGCTTTTCCTTGCCTTCACTTTCCATGTCTTGTCTTGCCTTCACTTTCCTTGCCATGCCTTGCCTTCACTTTCCATGCATTTCCTTCACTTTATTTTCCTTATCGCTTTCCATGCCATGCCTTTCCTTCACTTTCCTTATCACTTTCAATGCCTTTCCTTCACTTGCCTTTCCTTGACATGCCTTTCCTAAACATATGTAATAATCACTAAGCAAAACCCTAATGTCGAAGATACTCCAAAAATAATTTTCCTATGGAAGGAATGATAGAAGAGGGCCCCCCCTAGTCGAAACCTAGTGCTCTGGATCCAATGCAACTGATGGTTCACCCATCCATGTCTCGGTTTGAGTTTTATCGCGAGTTACAACTCGCATCTTCAATCCATTCAGGGGCATGTGGCCAATTTGGTCTGGGGGCATAAAATCCAAATCTAGCGCATAATGAAGTTCCATAAGCTCCCACAAGTATATTAGACCAAGGACCATGCAACTACACTACCCACAAATTCCCGACACAGTGTTCTTGAAAATCGACCTCCTCTTCAAAAATTGCACTATGCCTCATTAACCAAAACCCTAGTGTCGGATATACTCCAACAAACAGTTTTTGGTGGACAAAATGACAACGGAAGGGCCCCTATAGTTGAAACCTGGTGCTTAAGATCCAATTCAACTAACGTTTCTCCCATCTAAGTCTCAGCTTGAGTTTTATCATGAACTACAACTCACCTCTTCAAGCCATTCAGGGACATGTGGCCAATTTGGTCCAGGGGCATAAAATCGAAACCGAGCAGAATAATGGAGTTTTGTAAGCTCCCAGAAGTCTATTTGTCCAAGGACCATGCGACCACACTACCCACAAATGCTTGACATAGTGTTCTTGAAAATTGACCTCCTCTTCAAAAATTGCACTATGCCTCATTGACCAAAACCCTAGTGCTAGAGATACTCCAACAAACAGTTTTCCAGTGGAGAAAATGATAGCAGAAGGGAACCCCTAGTTGAAACCTGGTGCTTTGGATCCAATGCAACTGACGGTTCTCCCATCCGAGTCCCAATTTGAGTTTTATCACGAGTTTAAACTTTCCTCTTCAGGTCATTCAGGGACATGTGGCCAATTTGGTCTCGGGGCATAAAATTCAAACCGAGCGGAATAACAGAGTTTTGTAATCTCCCAGAAGTCTATTTGGAAAAGGACCACACGACTACACTACCCACAAATTCCTAAAACATTCTTCTTGAAAATCGACATCCTCTTCAAAATTTCACTAGGACATGTGACCAATTTGGTCCGGGGGCATAAAATCCAAACCGAGCAGTATAACGGAGTTCTATAAGCTCCCATAAGTCTATTTCGACAAGGACCATGTGACTACACTACACACAAATGCCCGACACACATTTCTTGAAAATCAACCTCCTCTTCAAAAATTGCACTATGCCTCATTGACGAAAACCCTAGTGCCAAAGATACTCCAACAAACGATTTTCCGGTGGACAAAATGATAGCAAAGCCCCCCCCTAGTTGAAACCTGGTTCTTCAGATCCAATGCAACTGACAGTTCAACCATCTGAGTCTCGGTTTGAGTTTTATTGCGAGTTGCAACTCGCCTCTTCAAGTGTTTCAGGGACATGTGGCCAATGTGGTCTAGGGGCATAAAATCCAAAATGAGTGACATAACGTAGTTCTGTAAGCTCCCACAAATATATTTTTTCAAGGAACACGTGACTACACTACCCATAAATTCCCAACACAGTGTTCTTGAAAATCAACCTCCTCTTGAAAAATTGCACTATGCGTCATTG
>SNQJ01S0032472.1:183094-202513 GCA_010110895.2 Picea sitchensis | reverse complement strand
AAATGGAGGAAACTACCAGCTGAAGATTCCACTTGGGAAGATGACTCTTTTATACAGAAGCATCCAGAGTTACTCAAGCATTGCGGACAACACTTGTCTCAAGGGGGGGGGGGATGTTAAGCCCTAATATTGGCTCATTACCCCTTAATTGGGGCATATTATATTAGTAATGTTATTTTATTTATGTCAGCATTAGGCCATTAGTTGTAATTATACATCCTAGTCTCCTATACATACCAAGGAGACATTTTCATTTTGAATCATCTTGTACTTGAACATTTAAGTGGGGTAAAAGGAGGTTGCCACCTCTAAGAGGCTTATTATCTGAAATTATCTCTTTTTCAAGGCGTTGAGTACTTTTTCTGAGGTTTTTCTATGCTATATTGATATTTGGTTCTTAACAAATGGTATGCAATGGTATGCATACCATTGCGATACCATTGTATGCAATGGTGCAATACCATGGTATGCATACCACTGCAATACCATGGTATTGGTATGCATAGGAATTGGTATTGCCTTTGCATCCCATTGCATACCATTACATGGTATTGCAATGGTATGAAAATTAAATACCAATGCCTATGCATACCATTCATATGCAGAGACAATGGTATTGTTGTTGCATACCATTGGATACCAATTGTTAGAAAAACAGGATCGTGGAGCAATAAAATAAAACGACTGCGGAAATAAAATACAAAAGATACACAATACAATAGAGACACAGATACACGTGGTTCACCTAGTGTGGGCTATGTCCACCAGAGAAATTACCAGGTCCTTCCTTTATTTTTATCCAACAAATGAAGGGATACAACCTACAGCACACCCGTTGTAACTTCCTCTTCTTTCTCTCACAGTCTCCTCTCTCAGAATACAATATTCGCAATGATACATAGCCAAAATACATTTATCTCATAAAATAGGTTTTCCTTCTAGGGAAAAAAAACCTAACATAACTTCTATCGTCAGATCTATGACCTTATAATGAACGGTTCATATTTATAACGAAATTACAATATACATTTACAAGGCAAATTTTCATTCGGGGGCTTTCTTACCCCCGGACCCCACAAAGGAGTTAATCCCCCTCTTCACTCCCCCATGTGGAGGGGTGTACATTCTTCCAGGGTGTAAAGTTTTCATGGGGTATAAACACGATTGAAAACAAAGACCTCTGAATCATGAAGATAATTAGGCTCCACAACCAACAATCTCCCACTTGGATATTAATCTCAACAACTCCACTGTTGTTGTGTATACTAGACTATGATCCTTATTAGACCTAGAAAATTTCTCATCTTCATCTTCATTCTTTAAGACCAACTGAAACTGAGCAGGAACTCAATTTCTCCCTAGTTACTCCCTTTGTTAACATGTCTGCAGAATTTTGGCTAGTGTGTATCTTTTCCAACTTCAAATTTCCATCTTCCAAGATGGATCATATGAAATGGTACATGGGTTGTATATTCTTAGTATTTGAATGGAATGTTGAGTTATTTGCAAGATGAATGGCACTCTCATTATGACAGTACAACCTGTTATTCTCCTACTTCTTTCCCAATTTCTCCATAAACCTTTGTAACCAAATCATTTCTTTACTAGCCTCTCTAGCAGCAACATACTCTGCCTCTGTTTTTGAAAGTGCAACAAACTTTTGCAGTTTCAAAATACAACTTATTTTTGTTCCACCTATAGTAAAAACATACCCTGTGGTGCTCCTTCTGTTATCTTTATCACCTACCATATATGAATCAACATGTCCCTATAGAACAGTGTCTGAACCTCCAAAACATAATTCATAAGTAGAGGTACCTCTCAAATACCTGAGAATCCACTTTACTACCTCCCAATGTTCTTTACCTGGATTGTTCATATGCCTGCTCACAACTCCCACTGCATGGGCAATATCTGGTCTTCTGCAAATCATCGCATACATCAAGTTGCCAACTGTTGATGAATAAGGGACCCTGGACATGTATTTTATCTCCTCATGTGTCTTGGGACACATTTCCTTAGTTAATTTGAAATGGATGGGAAAAGGTATACTAACTCATTTTTCATTCTTAATTCTAAACCTCTCCAACACCTTCTCTATGTACTCACCCTAAGACAATGTCAATTTGCGATTTTTCTTGTCTCTTGTTATTCTCATACCAAGGATTTTATTTTCAGCACCCAATTCCTTCATTGCAAATGAATTATCTAATTTATTCTTGAGCACATTTATATCCTGCATATTAGACCTTGCAACAAGCATGTCATCTACATACAATAGAAATATAATATAGCTTCCATTTTATATCCTTTTAAAATAAACACAGTGATCAGAATGACATCTACTATAACCTTATTCTGTCGTAAACCTGTCAAACTTCAAATACCACTACCTTCGAGCTTGTTTTAGGCCATACAAGATCTTCTTCAACCTGCATACCAAATTTTCCTTCCCTTTGACCTCATAACCCTGTGGCTACTGCATATAAATATCTTCCTCCAAATCCCCATGGGGAAAATTTTTTTTTACATCTAACTGTTCAAGATGCAAATCTTCTACTACCACGAGACTTAAACTAGTCCTAATTGAAGTCGTTTTAACAACAGGAGAAAATATTTCATAAAAATCTATACCTTTCTTCTGTGCAAACCACTTTACAACAAGTCTATCCTTGCACCGCTTTTTTCCTCATCTTCTTCCTTCAACTTGTAAACCCATTTATTCTGTAATGCTCTTTTTTCTGCATGAAACTGAACCAAATCCCAAGTCTGGTTATTTACCATGGAATCCATTTCCTCTTTCATGCCTTGCTCCCATTTATTTTTCATGTCTACCTGCATTGCCTCTTCATAACATTTTGGTTCACCGGAATCAGTCAACAATAAATAATACAATGAAGGGGGTATAATTAACCTGGTAGATATTCTAACAACACTTGTTGGCATAGGGGCAGACCCAGGTTTCAACGCTACAACATCGCACCAACAAAACCCTAACTACCGACCCTTTTGGCAACACCCACGAAGCAGATGAAGTCTCACCCAAGGTAGAGACAGGGGTGGTTGCAGGACTCAAATGTCTGCAACCTTAGCTGGGACACCGATCTGTGATTACAACACCTTAACAAAGCACTTAATAGTTATAGTTCTTTAATATTCAGCCTTAGTTTACAGCGTAGCTAAAACCTAACAATAGATCAGCACAGTATTCACATAGATCCAATAGATTCAAGCCCTAAGCATACCAACATAGATCAGATCTAGTATTCATTCATATTATTCATCACTAAGCTATCGCATTAGATTCTTCTATCTTATATCAGTGCACTAAGCATTTAATCACATAGACAAGAGAACAACCATAAAGAACACAACAACCACAACGTAGGATATACGTGGTGCACCCCCCCCCCCTTNAGACCTATACTATCTCACTCCGCAAAGGACAGGAGATCTATGCACACTCCCCTAGATACTCCTTCCTTGAGTTACAACACAAAGCCTCTTCACAGTCTCTTACAATCACTTGCACTTAGCCTTGCAAATCTCACACAGTATGCACAAAGCATTTACAATCATTACTTCCACTTAGCACAGTACCAAAAACCTCTTCTCCGACTTCTTTCTTACATCACCTAGACTTCTATGTATACATTACAAAAATGGCCTAAACATGGGTAAACCCATGGGCCGACATCCCCATACCCGTTACTTAAGTCCAAAACCCAAAAATCCCTAAAAAGGGACCGAGATCCTATGATCTCTGCTTCGACTTGAGCTCTGCCTTTGACAACTTGTCGAAGTCCCAAAAATAGGCCAATCATGACCAAGGATCCTAAAAACTTGGTCAAGGGACAAGAGGCCCCCAAGACTCACCTGTGACTCTTCTCGAGTCACACTGGTCTGGGTAGCCTTGCCTCAAAAGCCTTGATCTTGGCTCGAGCTTCTTCAACCTGTTGATGTGCCACAACCTCCTGCTCAGCGAACTCTTGGATAGTTGTTTTGTTGATAGGTCCCTCTAAGCGTTGTTCAGCTACAGTGACAACTTGCTCCAATTCTTCTCCTCGGCGTTCAATCTCTACAAATAGTTGGCAAGCCTAATACTGTATAGGTTGGAGCCTCTAAGTCACCTCCATGACTTTTCTTTGAATGGTGTGGACCTCTTGTTGAGTAGTGCATTTTTCTTGGCATCGCTTCATCCTCTCAACTTATGACAGGGGCTTCAACTACACCTATATTGTTTCTACTTACTTCTTTGCCTCCTGGAGCTGTGACTCCAGTGCCTTCAATTCATGATCCTCAGTGAGTCTCTCATAAGTCTGGGAACTACGATCACTTAGCTGTTTATATTCCATGGCGAGGGCCTTGATTCTCTCAACTGTGCTTCGAGCAATTTCTTCTCTTTGATCTCGCACATCTTGTGAAGTGTTGGGCACTGTTTGGAGCTCTAAGTCTGTTATTCTTTGTTTAAGTTGTTGGATAGCTTCCGCGAGCTGCGCTACTTGATGCTCCACTGGGTCTTCTATTTTTGGCTCTAATCTCGTCACAGAGCGAAGTGCTCTGTCGACTGCTTCTTTGACTCCAAGCTGCTCTGCGAGAAACTACCTTTTTCCTTTCTTGACCTGCGTCCTCTCTTATTCAAACTTGGTTTGAAGGTCACCCTTCTCTTTTTTTGCAACCCGACATTGTTCTTCCATTTCTGCTTGGGCTATTTTCAGGGCCGTCGTGGCCTGGTCTTTCTCATCTTGTGCTCGACGATGGGATTGGAGGGCATGTTGTACCCCTCTTAGTTCAACCTTGATTATGTCGTATATCTCCTCTTTCTTGGCTTCATGTTTCTGCAAGACATCCTGCGAGGCATCTACTACAGTTGTGATGATGAAGTCAAAGTCATCTACAGTGAGGACAGTCTACATCTTAGTCAAGGTGGCTCTGGATTTCTTCCGGGAAGTGGTTTTCGTGGGAGAAACCTTCCTTTTCTTCAAGGGATCAGCCTCATCAAAAAGATCCCTAGGTGGTTTTACTTGACCCTTCTTCTATTGATCTTATTTTCCATTGGTATCTTCTTGATCTACTTCGTCATCACCCCTTCATCCAGGTGATACTGAAGTAGTTCCTTCCGATGCACTGCTCAAGTTTTGGACCTCTTCGGTCTTCTTCCTTCTGTTGGTTCTAGGAGTATCCTTTGCTTCATGAGTGGTCTCAGGGCTACCAATTATTTCAAGGCCTGACATTTCTGCAGGGTTAGTGGGGATAAGTAGGTCTGCAGACCCATCCTATGTTATCTCTTCAAGGTCCTCCTCTGTGAGCTTGTAGTATGACTAAAGATCTTCTTTATGCTCATCTGCGCACGCAGTGATATAAATGAAGTGTCGATCTATGCAAAAATTCATGAGGGGTCTAAACTGATGTAGAGTGTTTGGCATCATGCGAGGGACAGCTCCGATAACCCTCTTCAACTGGAGATGGTATGTGTAGAATACTGCATTCGAATGCCACTATTTTCCCATATCTCTTGATTACCAGAGCATGGTGAACTTCGCAACAAGTAGATCAAATGGATCAATGTCTGGGAAGGTCACACCTTTAGACATTTCCCAAGTGGTAAATGTGATGAGGATCATGATCCAACTAAAATGGAACTCATATCCTTGATCATGAGCTTCGCGATAGTCTAATTCTAGCTGGTTGACCAAGTATTTCTCCCAGTTCATCTGGAGTCCTTCTACACATTTCTCGGCAAGGTCAACAATGAACCCTGTGACTTGTGTAGGTCGGTTCTTCCTCACTATCTTTCCTACGATCAGTTGGTAGGCCAGGCGTACTGTGCCATTCTGGATGGAGGCTACCTTGTAGCCTCGCGTCCCCTTTTCTACATCGTCGTAAGTATCCTTAATTATATATGCCAGGGCATGGTCTAAAGCCTTCCCTGGGTATAAGTCTTTTGGATCGGGTCCCTACATGCTTAATCTAGTGATCCTATGGATCAGCGTCAAATCAACCATGATGAGTCTATCTAGCCATAGGTAGCCGTTGTGGTAACATGATGTAGGATCTTAACACACGTGTTAACCTCCTAGTGCCTTCCAAAATATGGAATCTTTATCACATTCAAGAAGGTGGACTACGTGAGGTTCATATTCCATGGTTGGGGGATGATTTTCTAGTTCTTCCCCTTCATCCTAGTCAAGTACTTGTAAGGCTAAAGCATGTTGTAATTCTTGCAGTCTCCTACGTTGAAGTCGTTGAACTTCAATGTCACGATCTTATCTTGTTGCGTCCTAACTGAACGTATCCCCTTCGAGAGGTATGCAGTAACCAAGGTGTAATCAAAGTCCCTCGGGACACTGTCACTACTCACCGCGCCATCCAAAGGCGGGATGTAGTTGGGTAGGATGGTCGGTATTAGCTTCACGTTTTCCAAGTCATCTCGATGCTTGGTTTTCTTCTCTGATACCGGTCGAGATGGTCTGGATCCACGAGCAGTCGAAGGAGAGGCTTGCACTCCCCTCGTCGAGGAAGCTTGAATTCATGTGGACATCACTTTATTAGCCATGAGGTCGATCATAACTTCTTTGACGGCTTTCTCTACAGCATTGAGCTCTTCCGACATGCACGCTCAGATCAGGTAACTCGGGTGGATGGATGAGTGCTCATAGCAATAGAATCAGTGTCAATCTTACTAAACACAACACGATAGCAATGAGTTGGCTAGGATACAATTTGCAAAAGTGTTTTCGGTGCAACAGTCGACGCAATAAGTAGACAGTGTTGTAATGGATCTTTCCAACGGACGAGAGGCCTTCGTCAATGCAGTTTTGTTCGTTGCGGTGTGGTCCCAATAGTCTGATGGCAAGCTTTTTGGACATAAATGTCGTTCTAACCATTCGGGGTGTTGGTATAACGGTTATAATTCCTTCAATGGCTATATTTCTTCGCCATGGTGAAGTGCCATGTTGCGCTGTTTTGATATCCCAACGAAGTTCCAGTTTTGCAAACCTTCCTTTTGCGAAGTCCCTTCTGGCACATTATGAAACTTTTCTATCTTTTCTCTCTTTTTACTGAGCTTTCTAGCCTTCTTCACGGTGATCTTCGTCTCGGTATTCCTCTTTCCATTCTGATTCTTACCTTATTTTGGCATAGTAACTTTGCGTTGTTGAGATTGTTTCATAGGATTAGAGAGTAATATTGCTTCTCTATATGGGGTAGGTTCTCTGCTCGTCTATGGATATTCGTGTGTTCTTTCAACTTCGAAATCCAAGTTTCTGGTTCTAAATAGCTTCTATCTGTTTTCCTTTTCTTCAATCAAGTGTGCTATCCTGCTAGTCATAAAATCTTTTAATTGTTGCTTCTTCTGCTCCTAGATTTCCTCTTCTTTTCTTTTGGCTTGATCCTTTTCAATCCAGGGTTTTCCTATTAGGATAGAAAATGGGGCGTTGTTCTCAATAAATTTAACAACCTCAAAATATTCCTCTATCGAAGTTCCATGAGCACTCATAGGTATCTGGGTGAGCCTTCCACATAGGGTTATCAGTTTTCCTCTAAATAATCCTATTCCTCCCAATGAAGAAATCATAGAAGGTTTGCCTAAAATTTCCCAAGTTCTTTCTATCATGATATTCACCTGTGTTTTTTCATCCAAAACACAGTCAATGTCGAAGTCTCCTATTCTTGCTTCTATGCATTCACCTTCTTTGAAAATCTCTGATAAGTTGATATTTCTGTGATCATTTAGGGTTTCTTTCATTTGTAGCAATACATTCTCTGATTTTTTCTGGGCTTATGCCATGGTCTCAGTTTCTTGACTTTCCTCAGGGTTTTCTTATCTCATATTCATTCTTTCAAGCTTAGTGATCATTCTAGGGCAATCCAAAACTTCATGATCCATAGCTTTGCAACAAAGACAACTAGGTCTTCTATCAGGGCATTCCTTAGCAATATGTCCCGATCTTCTTCAACTGTAACAAAGGGTTAATCCTTGTTTTCTTTTAAATGATCCCCAGCCTTTCTTGTACTGCACACTAGGATCATAGTAGCTAACCTAAAAAAAATTATTTCTAGGATCATGCATCCATTAGTTAATCCAGACATTCTTTCTATGCATAGGAATAACATATCTTTCACTATTCTTAACAGATCTACTCATATCAAATCTTCTTTCTTCTAGTTGTGCCCTACTTTTCAAGCTAGGGTAAAATTTATCAAGCATACCTAGATCCATACTTTTGAAACAAACATTTTCACTTATCTTACCTTTAACAAAGCACAAAGATTTAAGATCTTACCTCTTTAACCAAAAATTCTTACTTTATTTTTATCAGAGCACAAATCTTTCAGGTCTTACCTCTTTTCTTCAAATCTGAGTTTTCTTGTTAGCACAGAGCAACATATCTACGCACGAAGCTTTCTTTTCTTCAATTCCCAGCAATCACAGTTTCAGGTCCCGGCAACGGAATACTTTTTTGGCACAGGGGCAGACCCAAGGTTCAACACTACAACAGTGCACTAATAAGACCCTAACTACCGGCCCTTTCGGAAACACCTGCGAAGAAGATGAAGTCTCACCCGAGGTAGAGGCAGGGGTGGTTGCAGGACTCAGATGTCTGCAACCTTAGCTGGGACACCAATCTTTGATTACAACACCTTAACAGAGAACTTAACAGTTATAGTTCATTAATATTCAGCCTTAGTTTACAGCGCAACTAAACCCTAACAATAGATCATCATAGTATTCACACAGATCCAATAGATTCAAGCACTAAGCATACCAACATAGATCAGATCTAGTATTCATTCATATTATTCAGCACTAAGGTATCACATTAGATTATTCTAGAATATATCAGTGCACTAAGCATTTAATCACATAGACAAGAGAACAATCATAAAGCACACAACAACCACAACAAAGGATATACGTGGTTCACCCCCTTGGGGCTACGTCCACCAACTCTTCTTCTTTATTTCTTTCTGTCAATATTCTACATGCACAAAGCTATGCTATCTTACTCCGCAGAGGACAGGAGATCTGTGTGCACTCTACTAGATCCTCCTTCCCTGAGTTACAGCACAAAGCCTCTTCACAGTCTCTTACAATCACTTGCACTTAGCCTTGCAAATCTCACACAGTATGCACAAAGAATTTACAATCATTACTTGCACTTAGCACAGTACCAAAAACCTCTTCTCTGACTTCTTTCTTACATCGCCTAGACTTCTATTTATACATTACAAAAAGGGCATAAACATGGGTAAACCCATGGGCTGACATCCCCATACCCATTAAATAATCCCAAAACCAAAAAATCCCTAAAAAGGGGTCGAGATCTCACGATCTCTGCTTCGACTTGCGCTCTGCCTTTGACAGCATGTCGAAGTCCCAAAAATAGGTCAATCGTGACCAAGGATCCTCAAAACTTGGTCAAGGGCCAACAACACTTACAGGAGTTTGAGGTGCATGCTGCTCCTATTGTTGTACATTTTGATTTTCTGGTTCCTTTGGAATTTCTTTTTCAGTGATCTCATCAAGCACTGTGTATTCTAGTTTTTCATTTTCTTGTATCTTTCCCTACAACTGATCTTTGTACATGACCTTATCATTGAATATGACATCTCTACTCCTAATGATTTTCTGATTTTCATAATCCCATAAGAGATAACCAAAACCATTAACACCATATCCAATAAACGTACACTTCTTGGATTTTTCCTTAAGCTTTGTTCTATTTTCTTTATCAATATGGACAAATGATTCACAACCAAAAGTCCTCAAAAAAGAATAGTTTACCTTTTTACCTGTCCATGACTCCTCTAGAATTCCACCATCCAAGGAGCTTAAAGTTCCTCTGTTTATTAAGTAAACAACAATATCTAAAACATCTGCCCAGAATTGTAAGGGAAGACTAGCATATAAGGGAAGACTAAATTAATGATAAAAGGGAAAAGGGGTGATATTCCACACTTGCCTTTTTGAGTTCTAAGTAAAAGAGAAAAGAAGGAAAATCAAAATAGGAAACTAGGGAAAGGAGGTAACATAAAAAGGAAAAAGAGGAACTTAAGGGAAAAAGCGGGAAGTCAACTTAGTAAAGAATCTACATTTCAGAACTTTCTAATTTTAAACTGAATTAGCAATTTCATAATAGGGAAAGCCTTTAAAACCTATAAGAGAATCTAGGGACACCTAGGAGTGATTCTAGGAGTAACTCTAGGTGGGTGAGGGAAATAAAGATAATTACTTAATTAAAGAAATTAATTCATGGAGGATTGTAGGGGATGAGGGACACTTGTACGGAGAGGAATTTTTGAGAACTTATTATTAAAACTTTAATTAAATGAGATTTAGGGAAAGAAGGGAAGTTCGAAACTCTATAAAAGAAAGAGTTGGGATACCCAGCGCGAAGGGGAGTGGTAGCTCGGCCTTGCAGGTGAGCTGGGTGCTAGACTAAACCTATGGATAGGGTGTGTGGGGCTAAGGGGGAAGCAGAGTACCCCTAGCGTTGGCTGGGAGGTATCGGTGAGGTCTCGACGGTCGGTGAGCGGGAGTTGCATGGAGCACGGGACGTCATTCGAAGTGGGTGATAAGGCAATGGTATGCTCTTTTATTTAGTAGAGTAGAATGCATTGTGACTAATGCTGGGATCAGAATATAGATTGTAAATGGATTGAATGGTTTGTTTTTATTTATTTACTTCGGCGATTATAATTGTAACTGTTGTAAAAACGTTAACTCAGCTGTTGTAATTCGGTAATGGATGAAACAAAAATAATTTATACTTCTTCTATTGCATATATATCATTAAATGGCTAACTCAACTGTGTAAATGTCCTTGATGGAAATTTATCTTCTCCATGTTCCTCATTCGATAATGGGCACTC
The DNA here is from genome assembly GCA_010110895.2 of Picea sitchensis. NCBI lineage: Eukaryota > Viridiplantae > Streptophyta > Pinopsida > Pinales > Pinaceae > Picea > Picea sitchensis. Next base: position 191,638 of record SNQJ01S0032472.1, on the reverse strand, counting down.
TAGCCTTGCATCTACAACACTTAAATGGCTGACTTTTACCTCTACGGACTGTGTAGTTTCGTATCTGCAAATTGTGTAAATTCATTGTATTTTCCCTTACCCTTGGAACAGTTTCTATGTAATGGTTGTATGGAATTTCACCTCTGCCAATTCTGTACAATTCATGCTTTTTTCATTGAAACATCAAAGCGCTACTCCATCCATTTTACTCCAATGCCTTCTCGCCAACTTTTGCATTCCCATTTTTTTGTTTTTCTCTTTTCTCCCGCAGTCTATTGTATTGGACTGTGGTTTGGCCATGTCATTATCGGTTTTGTTTTTCCTTATTTTTATTGGGTGGATGGCCACATTTTCATCTTGATTAGACTGTCGATCCTTACCTTGGCGGCTTAGGGAAATGCGTTATGTGAGTTTTTTTTGGTGCGATTGTTTAACTGAGCAATTTATTGGGACTTAATTCCAGCAATTTGACCCGAGATCTCCATGGCTACCTGCGTTATTCTTTACTGCGTTTCTGAACCATTCTGGACATCGTTTAAACCTTGGCCCCTTTTCTTTACTTCTATTATTAACCGAAATTTACTTTTACTCTTAAACCATGGCGTTTTATTCAAGAGCATAATTGTGCTCAGGACAGTGCTCCCTTGACTGGTCCATGATTTTAATATCATATTAAATACAACGATTCTCTTGGAGATGAAAACAGTGATTCCACGATTTCCTTCACAATGATTTTCCTGTGTGCCAATCCAGTGATTCCCTTGGTATCCTAATCGACTGTGATTGTTTCTTTTTTCCTTTTTGCCAAATTCGTAACATAGCCACTTAAAGTTTTAACAGCGAGCTATGACAGTTGTGATACCTAGGCATGTCTGTTGTAGCTCTAGCAATCAGATTGTGATTAGATGACAGGGAATCAATAATCTATAGCAATGTATGGCAGCTTTATCAATGTAGACTAGTAGAAAATTATGGCGTGATTGGTAGTAGTTTTCATGGCGAGTTTTATGGCCGATTTTATGATACCAATAATCATGGTGGCATTTTTTATGGCAACTTATATGGCTGGTATTATTAATATAGACCTGTAGCAATCTCGATGGCGTGACTGGTAAGTAATTTTTATGGTAGTTGTATGGCCGATTTTATGATAGCAATAGTCATGGTGGCAGTTTTTATGGCAACTTATATGGCAGCTATTATTAATATAGACCTGTAGCAATCGCGATGGCATGACTAGTAAGTAATTTTTATGGCAGTTGTATGGAAAATTTATTAGAGCAATAATTACGGTAGAATTTTTATGGCAATTATTATGGACACAATATTGATGATAGTCGTTTATGGCAGTTTTATATTTAACGTTATATAACTGACATTGAGCATGTGCAATCTTTAACTTACTTCATTAATGCCTTTATTTCGTTCCATTGACACAACTAATATCTATTAGTTGTCTTTATATTATATTATTCGTTAATTATATGCAACGCCGCTTGATAGATAGTTGATTAACCAGCAAGTTTAATTCATTATCCATATTATTGTTATTGAAATAAGTAAAGCGGTAACATAATAACTAAGACCTTGTATCAATAGAGCCTGCAATTTGCAACTATTTACATTAAGTTAATTTGCCAAAGAAAACATGTTGTGGTTAAGTAAATAATTACGATAATAACGTTTGCATTTAGTGTAGTCAATTGTTTGGATTAATATGTATTATATATATCTAATAATAAATTATTGTATAGAGGAGATGCTCTTGGAATTCTTGTGCTTATGTGTGTTTTGTCAATTATTCATCCTATAAACCTTAACCCTTGAACTATCCTTGAGACTTGTCTCCTTAAGTGATTATGTTATACTAACTCTTTGGGAAGGTAAAGGAATCTTAGAGTCATTCTTGATAAGTTAAAGAGTGATCTTTAAGAGATCTTTTTACGATGGATATTGGAAAATTTTACTTTATTTGGAGAGCATCATTTTATATACATTGACTTTTGTAGATAATTAACAAATTTAATTGACACATCTTTAATTAAATGTTACTTAATAGAATTATACTATATATATATTGACATTAAGTTAATATAAATTTGATACTTACAAGACATTCATTACTTGTAGCGTTAATTGTAATTTCGTCAAGATCAAATAATTTGTCTAAATATTGATATTTAGGACTGCAGTTATGATAATTTAGATTGATTAAACTTTTCCATCCTCATTTGTAAACATTATTACTCTATTATGAGATCAATGATCATAGACTCTGTTGATTTAGCTAGATGCATGGATTGATTGTGATTGGTTTTGTAAATCGGATTTCTTGCGCCTTGTAGATAGAATGATTGATTAAATTGTGTTCTAATGCGCTAATAAATATTGATGATGATGGATTGATTTAGAACTGGATTATTAATGTGAGGTTAATTAAAGTTAATGTATGATGGTTAACAATAAAGATTACTCTCACCCATGGTTAATTGATTTTAGGTTTGATAGAATGAATCTTAGTTGATCGTTGATGTTGGCTGATTTAGCATTTTTAGTTTCGGTCTTGATTGTGTTAGTGGGATGTAGACACCTCCTTGTTCCTCAAAATAGTTGCCAACCCTGAGACCTTAAATGGTCAAAATCGATGGGAACCTGGGCTTGAGAGTTTCTTATGTGTCCTGAACGTCCTAACCATTGCAGGGTAGGACGACCGGGTAGTCAATCTTATATTTTTGTCGGTCGATTGTCGTTCATTGCTTCCGAATGATTGATGTGCATCTTAGATCATTATGTTGTTGTCACAGTAGCATGCGTCATGTTCATCGTTGTGTTGCGACATAGAGTATAATGTCTTTAATACCCTTGTACACATGCACACACACAAAAAAAAAAAAAAAATTGCACTTGTTATGAAAGGTTGATGTCGTGACGAACGGGAGGATGTTACATGTGGTATCAAAGTGAGGTTCAACCCGCGACTTGGGATCGCTACGGATTTCGTTGATATGATTTGATTATACTGTTGCTAATCGAGTTGATTGTGTGCATGCAGGTAATCATGGTTAGAGGACACCGCGGAGGCAGACGATGGGGTGCTAGGGGAGGAGGCATGACACCTCCAGTAGCATCCACGCCTGAGGGGTCTAACCCCCAGGGAGATGAGCAGGTTCTTGGATAGGAGCAGATAGTAGTTGGTGATGTAGTCGGAATGATGAGATATTTTCAGCGCATGTCTGAGGCATTGATCAGTCATTTGGACAGAGATGAGGCCAGGGCGCCGGCACCCATTGAGGTTCCACCGCACGCTCCGGTCGGTACTAGTAGCATTCACCATGAACTCGAGAAGGTCAAATTTCCTGAGTTCTTTGGTGCCCCGGATGGCGCAGCCGTCGAGGCATGGTTGGAGAACATGGCGATGTGCTTCGCACTTCATGATTATACCTCCAACATGAAGGTCTACATGGTGGTGTTTCAACTGAAGGGGAGCACTCTTCTATGGTGGAAGATGCTCCTGCCGCAACTAAACATGGCCATCGAAGACGTGTCATGGGAATTGTTCGAGGAACGGTTCCGAGAGAGGTACCTTTCAGAGGAATTCATTGAGCATCAGCTCAATGAGTTCAACTCCCTACGACAGGGAGGTCGTACAGTGCCCGAGTACAAGGCCCGTTTTATGGAGCTGTTGCGGTATGCTCCGCACCTTAAAACTGAGAAACTTAAGGTCAACAGGTTCGTATTTGGCCTTAACGAAAGCATGTGCACAAAGGTTAGGATTTTGATGCCTCAAACCTTGCATGATGCCATCTAGAAGGCCCTCATAGCAGAGGAGGAGCTTATCAGTGGGGGTCAGACCAGGACTCTAGTGAGACCAACAGGGTAGGTTTCATCTGGAGCATAGCAGCATCAGACACCAGTGAGACATACGTCGGGATATCATGGCTTCCAGAGGGGATCCACTTTCACTACACCTCGATGACCGACGCCTCAGCAGCGGACACCTTATCAGGGACCACAGCATCAGCAGCAGTGCCGCTTGCAGCAGCAGCAGTTTAAATTGGTTCAACAGAACAGACCAGGGTTCTAGGCCAGTGGGCCGTCATCTTCTACTTCGAGTACCAGGACTACTGGGCCAAAGAAGGGGTGTNGCCCATCAAATTCATGCAACAGTGAATAACTGCCAGGCAGAGCGCTAGTCGACTGTGCTCGAGATGACAGGTATCGTCGTTGACTAGACCCTTAGTATTTTGATAGATCCCGATGCTACCAAGAGTTTCATTTCTGGTGCAGCGCTAAAAATGATTAAGGTAAAGGCAGTCGAACAGGATGAGTTTAGCTTCGTAGAGATGGCTTCGGGAGTCAAACAGAAGGTTGGAGGAAAGGTTACGGGCTGTATCCTTAACCTGGGAGAATTTGTCACCAGGGCCAACCTGTACATCATGATCTTAGGATCTTATGACGTCGTGATTGGTATGGATTGGTTGGAATCGCATGAGGCGATACTCAACTGTAAGACAAAATGGGTGAGCTTGGTCAATGACGAGGGATAGAGACGTGTGATTGTAGGTCAGAACCAGGGAGTTTCCCTGAGGTTCATCTCTTCCTTACAATTACGGAAGAGTATGCGCAAGGGATGAAAGATTTATGAGATCCTTGCATTGAACGAGAAGGGAGTAGCGAAAGGTCTAGGACACCTTCCAATGGTGAGAAAGTTTGCGGACGTGTTTCTGAAGGAGTTACCTAGGATTCCGCTGGAGAGGGAATTGGAGTTTACCATAGACCTAAATCCGGGGACTGAACCGATAGCAAGAACGCCTTATCGTATGTCGACCCTGGAGTTACAAGAGTTGAAAATGTAACTGAAGGAGTTGTTGGACTTGGGACTGATACGTCCTAGTGTGTCACCGTGGGGTGCACCTGTTATTTTCATACGAAAGAAGGATAGATCATGGAGGCTTTGCATCGACTACCTTCAACTGAACAAGGCCACGATCAAGAATCAGTATCCCTTGCTGAGAATTGATGATCTGTTCGATCAAATGAAGGGTGCAATGGTGTTCTCCAAGATCGATTTGTGATCAGGGTATCACTAGTTACAGATCAAGGAGGAGGATGTCCCTAAGACCACCTTTAAGATGAGGTTTGGACATTACGAGTTTACTATTTTACCGTTTGGACTGACAAACGCCCCAAATGTATTTATGAGTTTGATGAACGGGGTGTTCAGTGAGTACTTGGACAAGTTCATCCAAGTGTTCATTGAAGATATTTTTATTTACTCTCGTACGAAGGAGGAGCATGATGAGCACTTGCGCTTGGTACTATAGTGTCTGCAAGAGCACAAACTGTATGGGAAGTTATCCAAATGCTCATTTTAACAATTGAAGATTCACTACTTAGGGCATGTCATCTCTGGCAAAGGCATCGTCGTGGATCCAGCCAAGGTCGAGGCTATCATGGAATGGCCTATGCCGACGAATGTCCCAGAAGTGCACAGCTTTATGGGTTTAGCAGGATACTATCGACGGTTTGTCGAGGGATTTTCGAAGATAGCAAATCCTATCATGGAGTTGCAGAAGAAGAAAAAGAAGTTTGTTTGGACTGAGAAATGCATGGAATCATTTCGAAGGTTCGAGGAATTGTTGACAACCGCACCGATACTAAAGGTCCATGATATGGACACGGACTTCTTGGTATGCACTGACGCATCCAAGGAAGGCTTAGGCGGATTCTTAATGCAAGACAAATGAGTGATTTCATACATTTCGAGGAAACTGAGAAGGCATGAGGAGAACCATGAAATGCAGGATTTGGAGTTATTAGCCATCGTATATGCCTTGAAGGTTTGGAGACACTACCTTGTTGGATGAAAATTTGAACTAAAGACTGACCATTGTGGACTACAACACATATTTATGCAAGGTAACCTAAACGCGCGACAACGACGTTGGTCGGAATTGCTTAGCGAGTACGACTTCGAGATTACTTACATAAAACGAACAGTGAACCGAGTGGCGGATGCATTGAGTCGGATACCATGCATCTTTTCAGTGTTGCCCCTTCAGACGAATCTACATGAAAATATTCTAACTTTACAGCATGATGATGACTGGTACAAGGAGGTCGATGGTTTTATCGGACAAAACACAATGATGGTACCATGATTTGAGGGATTTTCATTTGATGGTGATGGTTTATTGAGGTTTAAAGGTTGGATTTACATGCCGCCAAATGACGAGTTGAGGAATTTGATCCTAAGTGAGGCTCATAGAGCAGTATACATGGCTCACCCGGGAGTCACGAAGATGAGGGTAGACCTTAAGCCCTTATTCTTTTGGAAGGGAATGAAGGTAGACATAGTCAACTATGTGGCCAGATGTCTCGAATGTCAGTAGGTAAAGGCTGAACATAGACACCCAGCAGGATTACTACAACCACACGCTATTCCAGAATCGAAATGGGAGGTTATTTCGATGGATTTTATTGTTGGATTGCCACTGATGGCAAGGAGACATGACTCGATTTTTGTAGTAGTAAACACTTTGACGAAGAGTGCTCACTTTATTCCTGTGCGTATGACGTATTAGGCACCTGACATTGCTAGATTTTTCATCAGTGAGATTATGAGGCTGCATAGCGTGCCTAAGAGGATTATATCTGATCGAGGATCGATGTTTACTGGACGATTTTGGACGAGTTTCCAAGAGGCCTTGGGAACCCAACTTAACTTTAGTACTGCGTATCACCCAGAGACTGACGGATAGACCGAACGAATGAACCAAACCTTGGAGGACATGTAGTGCATGTACGTGATGGACCAACAAAAGAGATGGGAAGAATTCTTGCCACTAGTGGAGTTCGCTTACAACAACAGTTACCAGAGCACCATTAAGATGGCGCCTTTCGAGTTTCTTTATGGGCGACGATGTCGGATGCCCTTGAGTTGGGATCGGCTTGAGGATAGGGTCCTGGTGGGACCAGAAGCAATCCAAGAAATGGAAGAGAAAATGAAAACGATAAGACAAAGGATTAAAGAAGCGCAGGATCGACAGAAGAGTTATGTCGATGCGCACCGAGTCAACCGTACTTATGAGGTCGGCGATCGAGTATTCTTGCGAGTTAAACCTCGTAAGAGTTCAATCAAGTTTGGGAAGGGAGCTAAACTCTCTCCTAGGTTCATGGGACCTTTCAATATTGTGGAGAGAAAGGGGCCTGTGGCCTATCGACTAGCCTTGCCTAATTCCTTGAGGCATATGCACGACGTTTTTCATGTATCTATTTTGAGACATTATATTAGTGATCCTACACATGTTATTGACATGATTTCCTTGTAGGTATCGAATGAGGGGGCGCTCACAGCTGAGTCGGTCCACATTTTGGATCATCGTGTTCGACAGCTACGAAGTCGAATGGTAGATCAAGTCAAGGTCCAGTGGGACAATTATAGTCCGCACTCGATGACCTGGGAGGACGCATATGATATGCGCCAGTAGTTTCCATTTTTGTTTGATAGATAGACATATGATACTGTGATATACTTTATTTTTTCATTATACTGTGAAACTTCGGGACGAAGTTTAGACCAAGAGGGGGTGTATGTAACGTCCCGCTCTGGCGCATGGAGCAAACTTATTCTTTGAGGACACTTGCTCGCAAGTGATTCGGGTTTTATGTTATTAAACTTTTAATGTTGATTATGATGCGTTATGGGTTGATGACATGTTTTTTTACTACATTGACATAGACAGGTGCTATTGACTCGATTTTGCTGAGTGTGCAAGGTTTTGGACCTTGAGGATGTAGAGGCATCGATGGAACCCCTTGGACTTCGGATCGAGTCAGGGAGTGTGCCATTGGGGTTTGATTGTTTTACTATGATATTAGTGCATCTGACTAGATGATATGATATGGTTATGTTCTGACATGATTTGTTGATGATGCAGGCTGATGATAATTTGTTGACCAGACTCACATATGGAGTAAAGGGGTCACACATGACTACCCGAGAGGTTGAGGGAGAGGTTTGGACAGTATCCCTTCCACAGTCTACTAGAACTCCCTCTGTGGCTCAAACTATAGGTTAACGATTACCTAGTTCGAGAGGACCCACGATGTCGTGAGGGCAGATTGCGATAGTCGCTCACGATGATTCTAAGGGGCGCGCAATAAGGCAGGGGCCTTACTCCTTAGAATCCCTTTGTCTCCCACAAGTTTACCTGGTGAAGTATTGACTCCATGGGTTATTGATGTCTACCAAGTCAGACAAGAGGTGAGTGGCACCCTTGGAGCACCTAGTGCGTCCTGAAGGGCACATCGCGCAAGGGAACAGATGAGGCGAGTGGCACCCTTGGAGCACCTAGTGCATCCTAAAGGGCATGTCGCATTGATGATGATAGAGGGATGAACCTATATGGCCCTAAGACAAATAACAGATTAAGAAATTTTAAAACAATTTCACTAATTAAATGTCGCCCAATACAAAATCTAAGTTCTAAGTATAAAATTTTGCTAGGGGTAAAAAATTTTCTACCCTTTAAAAAAAAATAT
>SNQJ01S0032472.1:165304-183077 GCA_010110895.2 Picea sitchensis | reverse complement strand
AATTAATGATAAAAGGGAAAAGGGGTGATATTCCACACTTTCCTTTTTGAGTTCTAAGTAAAAGAGGAAAGAAGGAAAATTAAAATAGGAAACTAGGGAAAGGAGGTAACATAGAAAGGAAAAAGGGGAACTTAAGGGAAAAAGCGGGAAGTCAACTTAGTAAAGAATCTACATTTAAGAACTTTCTAATTTTAAACTGAATTAGCAATTTCATAATAGGGAAAGCCTTTAAAACTTGTAAGGGAATCTAGGGACACCTAGGAGTGATTCTAGGAGTAACTCTAGGTGGGTGAGGGAAATAAAGATAATTACTTAATTAAAGAAATTAATTCATGGAGGATTGTAGGGGATGAGGGACACTTGTACGGAGAGGAATTTTTGAGAACTTATTATTAAAACTTTAATTAAATGAGATTTAGGGAAAGAAGGGAAGTTCGAAACTCTATAAAAGAAAGAGTTGGGATACCCAGCTCGGAGGGGAGTGGCAGCTCGGCCTTGCGAGGCGAGCTGGGTGCTAGACTAAACCTTTGGACAGGGTGTGTGGCCCCTTTGTGGCTCACGGGGCTAAGAGGGAAGCAGAGTACCCCTAGCAATGGCTGGGAGGTACCGGTGAGGTCTCGACGGTTGGCGAGCGGGAGTTGCACGAAACACGGGACGTCATTTGAAGCGGGCGATAAGGAAATGATATGCTCTTTTATTTAGTAGAGTAGAATGCATTGTGACTTATGTTGGGATCAGAATATCGATTGTAAATGGATTGAATGGTTTGTTTCTATTTATTTACTTCGGCGATTATAATTGTAACTGCTGTAAAAACGTTAACTCAACTATTGTAATTCGGTAATGGATGAAACAAAAATAATTTATACTTCATCTATTGCATCTATATCATTAAACAACTAACTCAACTGTGTAAATGTCCTTGCTGGCAATTTTGTTTCTGCATGTTCCTCATTCGGTAATGGCCACTCCAGCCTTGCATTTACAACACTTAAACGATTGACTTTTACCTCTGTGGATTGTGTAGTTTCGTATCTGCAAACTGTGTAAATTCGTTGTATTTTCCCTTACCCTTGGAACGGTTTCTATGTAATGGTTTTATGGACTTTCCCCTCTGCCAATTTTGTGCAATTCATGCTTTTGTCATTGAAACATCAGAGCGCTACTCCATCCATTTTACTCCAGTTCCTTCTCGCCAACTTTTGCATTCCCATTTTTTTGTTTTTCTCTTTTCTCCCACAGTCTAGTGTATTGCACTGTGGTTTGGCAATGTCATTATCGGTTTTGTTTTTCCTTATTTTTATTGGGTGGTTGGCCATGTTTTCATCTTCATTAGACTGCAGATCCTTACCTTGGCGGCTTAGGGAAATGCGTTCTGTGAGTTTTTTTTGGTGCGATTGTTTAACTGAGCAATTTATTGGGACTTAACTCCAACGATTTGACCCGAGATCTCCATGGCTACCTGCGCTATTCTTTTCTACGTTGCTGAACCATTCTAGACAGCGTTTAAACCTTGGCCCCTTTTCTTTTTATTCTTTTATTAACCGAATCTTACTTTTACTCTTAAACCATGGCGTTTTATTCAAGAGCATAATTGTGCTCAGGCAGCGCTCCCTTGACTAGTCCACGATTTTAATCTCATATTAAATACAATGATTCTCTTGGAGATGAATACAGTGATGCCATGATTTCCTTCACAATGATTTTCTTGTGTGTCAATCCAGTGATTCCCTTGGTATCCTGGTTGACTACGATTGTTTCTTTTTTCCTTTTTGCCAAATTCGTAACATAGCCACTTAAAGTTTTAACAGCGAGATATGACAGTCGTGAAACCTAGGCGTGTCTGTTGTAGCTCTAGCAATCAGATTGTGATTAGATGATAGGGAATCAATAATCTATAGCAACGTATGGCAGCTTTATCAATGTAGACTAGTAGCAAATTATGGCGTGACTGGTAGTAGTTTTCATGGCGAGTTTTATGGCCGATTTTATGATAGCAATAGTCATGGTGGAAGTTTTTATGGCAACTTATATGGTATCTATTATTAATATAGACCTATAGCAATCTCGATGGCGTGACTGGTAAGTAATTTTTATGGCAGTTGTATGGCCGATTTTATGATAGCAATAGTCATGGTGGTAGTTTTTATGGCAACTTATATGGTATCTATTATTAATATAGACCTGTAGAAATCCTGATGGCGTGACTGGTAAGTAATTTTTATGGCAGTTTTATGGAAAATTTATGAGAGCAATAATTACGGTAGAATTTTTATGGCAATTATTATGGACGCAATATTGATGATAGCCGTTTATGGCAGTTTTAGATTTAACGTTATATAACTGACATTGAGCATGTGCAATCTTTAACTTACTTCATTAATGCCTTTATTTCGTTCCATTGACACAACTAATATCTATTAGTTGTCTTTATATTATATTATTCTTTAATTATATGCAACGCCGCTTGATAGGTAGTTGATTAACCAGCAAGTTTAATTCATTATCCATATTATTGTTATTGAAATAAGTAAAGTGGTAACATAATAACTAAGACCTTGTATCAATAGAGCCTGCAATTTGCAACTATTTACATTAAGGTAATTTTCCAAAGAAAACATGTTGTGGTTAAGTAACTAATTATGATAATAACGTTTGCATTTAGTGTAGTCAATTGTTTGGATTAATATGTATTATATATATCTAATAATAAATTATTGTATAGAGGAGATGTTCTTGGAATTCTTGTGCTTATGTGTGTTTTGTCAATTATTCAACCTATAAACCTTCACCCTTGAACTATCCTTAAGACTTGTCTCCTTAAGTGATTATGTTATACTAACTCTTTGGGAAGGTAAAGGAATCTTAGAGTCATTCTTGATAAGTTAACGAGTGATCTTTAAGATATCGTTTTACGATGGATATTGGAAAATTTTACTTTATTTGGAGAGCATCATTTTATATACATTGACTTTTGTAGATAATTGACACATCTTTAATTAAATGTTACTTAATAGAATTATACTATATATATATTGACATTAAGTTAATATAGATTTGATACTTACAAGACATTCATTACTTGTAGCGTTAATTGTAATTTCGTCAAGATCAAATAATTTGTCTAAATATTGATATTTAGGACTGTAATTATGATAATCTCGATTGATTAAACTTTTTCATCCTCATTTGTAAATTTTATTACTCTATGATGAGATCGATGATCGTAGACTCTGTTGATTTAGCTAGATGCATGGATTGATTATGATTGGTTTTGTAAATCGGATTTATTGCACCTTGTAGATAGAATGATTGATTAAATTGTGTTCTAATGCGCTAATAAATATTGATGATGATGGATTGATTTAGAACTAGATTATTAATGTGTGGTTAATTAAAGTTAATGTATGATGGTTAACAGTAAAGATTACTCTCACCCATGGTTAATTGATTTTAGGTTTGATAGAACGAATCTTAGTTGATCGTTGATGTTGGTTGATTTAGCATTTTTAGTTTTGGTCTTAATTGTGTTAGTGGGATGTAGACACCTCCTTGTTCCTCAGAACAATCGCCAGCCTTGAGACCTTAAATGGTCAAAATTGATGAGAACCTGGGCTTGAGCATTTCTTATGTGTCCTGGAGGTCCTAACCATTGCAGGGTAGGATGGTCGGGTAGTCAGTCTTATATTTTTGTCGGTCAATTGTCGTTCATTGCTTCCGGATTATTGATGTGTGTCTTAGATAGTTATGTTGTTGTCGTAGTAGCATGCGTCATGTTCATCATCATGTTGCGACGCAGAGTATAATGTCTTTAATACCCTTGTACACACGCACACACACAAAAAAAAAAAAAATTGCACTTGTTATGAGAGGTTGATGTCGTGATGAATGGGAGTATGTTACATTCCTGGAACTGTCTTCTCTCTACAAATCCCATGGTATGAACAGTAATAATTAAACTCCTTGATGCAGTATTCACCTTCATTGTATGATCTAAGACACTTCAACCTTTTTCCTGTCTCATTCTCAACCAAAGCTTTCCATTTCTTAAAAGTATCAAAAACATCATATTTTTCTAGTTTTTCTAGTTGCGTCATCAATAAAAGTAACATAATAACGACAAAAACCAAGAGATGATACGTGATCTGGTCTCCATACATATGTATGCACAAGATATAACCTTTCACTCTTCTTTTCTTTTCCGACTCTGAGAAATATGACTCTCTTTCGTTTTCCATAAACACACTGCTCACAGAAATCCAAATCAATTTGTTTAAGACCTAGCAACAAAATTCTTTTGTGAAGTATCTGCATCCCCTTCTCACTCATGTGTCTAAGCCTCTGATGCCACAGTGTTGTATCCACTCTTGTAGAAGCTAAAGAGATAGAAGAGTCAGTATTACTAGTACATAAATACAATGTACCTACCTTCTATACTTTTTCTATCACTAATGATCATTTGGTGACCTTCCACACCTTATCTGTAAATATGGATATACAACCTTCACTTTCCAACTGCCCTTTCGAATTATATTTATCCTTAAATCTGGAACATGTCTTACTTCTTTCAACAACCATTGGTTTCCATTGCTTTGCTTTATTTTTACCTTTCTCATTCCCACAAGTTTGCATGGTGCATCATCACCCGAATGAACCTGTCCAAAATAACCTTGAACATAATCTAGAAAATGTTTCCTATGGGGTGTGGCATGAAATAAATTCCCTGAATCTACTACTCAATACTCAGAAATATTATCTACAGAAAGAATCAAAGAATCCTGTAACACATCACCTGTTACATTTGCTTCCTGATTTTTCCCCTGATGTCCATCTCTTTGTTTCTTTGGATCTCTGCAGTCTTTCTTCAGATGTCCTTTCTTCCCACAATTACAACACTCTATCTTTCCCAGTTTGGATTTGGATTTTCCCTTCCTAGAATTCTTGTGGTTCCATGATCCCTTTCCTCTATCATTTTTTCTTCCCTTGTTCTCAATGTTCAATGCATTACCTGATGTCTCACCTGTTCTTTTCCATCCCATTTCCTCACTAAGGATAACACCAACAACATCTTCAAATTTTAAATTGTTTGAATCAGAGACAGAGTTACTTACAACCATGACCAAGTCGTTCCATCTTTCTGGCAATGAGCATAATATTACAAGAGACCTGACCTCATCATCAAAGTCCACTTTTACAAAACTTAGTTGATTAGTAACCGTATTAAATTCATTTAAATGATCTGCAACAGACTCACCTTATTACATATTCATATTAAATAATCTCTTCATTAGAAATACCTTATTGGACGTCGAGGGTTTTTCATACAATTTATCCAATGCATCCATCATCTCCTTCATTGTCTTTTCTTTCTAAATATTGAAATCCGGGGACGCTACCAGGATCAGTCGTATTGTTCCTAGTGCCTTTCTGACAAGAACCTCCCATTCTTCGTCCTTCATGGCCTTCGAATTCCTTTCTATTCCACCCAATGGTAGGAATATATCCTTCTGATATAAATAATTTTCCATCTGCATCTTCCATAACTGGTAGTTTTGGCCATTAAATTTCTTGACCCTAAACTTTCCATCTGTCGCCATTGCTCCCACTCGAACCAAGAACCCTCTTTTCCTGTGAGTTACATTTTGCTCTAATACCAGTTGTTATAAAAACATGATTAAGGAGCAATAAAATAAAACAAATGCGGAAATAAAAAACAGAATATACACAATACAATAGAGACACAGATATACGTGGTTCACCCAGTGTGGGCTACGTCCACGAGAGAAATTATCATGTCCTTCCTTTATTATTATCTATCAAATGAAGGGATACAACCTACAACACACGCGTTGTAACTTCCTCTTCTTTCACTCACAATCTCCTCTCTCGGAATACAATATTCACAATGATACATAGCCACAATACATTTCCCTTATAAAAAAGGGTTTCCTTCTAGGGAAAAAAACCATAACATAACTTCTATCATCATAGTTGCGACCTATAATGAACGTTAGATATATTTACAATGAAATTACAATATAATTTTACAAGGAAATTTTTCCTCCAGGGGCCCGCTTGCCCCCAGACCCCGCAGAGGGGGTAACCCCCCTCTGCACTCCCCCGCATGGAGGAGTGTGCATTCTTCCAGGGTGTAAAGTCTTCATGGGGTATAAATATGGCTTAAAAAAAATACCTCTGAATCAGGAAAATAATCAGGAAATACCATTGCCTATACATACCATTGCAATACCATTGCAATGATATGCAATGGTATGCAAAGGAAATACCAATTCCTATGCATACCATTGGTATGCATAGGAAATGGTATTTCCTTTGCATCCCATTGCAATACCCGTGGTATGCATACCATTGCAATACCATGGTATGCATACCAATGGTATCCAATGGTATGCCATACTTGAGAATCCCTAAGACAACTAAAACCCTAAAAATATCCTATAAATGGTATGCATATCAGTCGTATGCATACTAATGGTATGCATACCATTGCGATACCATGGTATGGATACCATTGCAATACCATGGTATGCATACCATTGAAATGCCATGGTATGCATACCAATGCAATATCATGGTATGCAATGGTATGCCATACTTGAGAATCCCTAAGACAACTACCACTGAAATCGTAAGACAACTAAAACCCTATAAATAACCTATAAATGGTATGCATACTAATGGTATGCAATGGTATGTCATACTTGAGAATCCCTAAGACAACTACCACTAAAACCCTAAGACAACTAAAACCCTAAAAATAACATATAAATGGTATGCAATGGTATGCATACCAATGGTATGAATACCATTGTGATACCATGGTATGCATACCATTTCAATACTCAAGTATGCATACCATTGCAATACCATGGTATGCAATGGTATGCCATACTTGAGAATACCTAAGACAACTACCACTAAAATTCTAAGACAACAAAAGCCCTAAAAATAACCTATAAATGGTATGTATAAAATTGTATGCATACCAATGGTATGTAATGGTATGCATATGATTGCAATACCATGGTATGAAAACCATTGCAATACCATGGTATGCATACCAATGGTATGCATACAATGGTATGCATACAATGGTATGAATACCAATGTTATGCATACAATGGTATGCATACAATGGTATGAATACCAATGTTATGCATACCATTGCAATACCATGGTATGCATACCTAAGAATCCCCTCTCATGGATGATACTGTACACATTGTGCAAGTAATGAAACTGTATCATAGATATCAAATTTGGAAATTCATTAGTATCGTTTTCAAGTTTTACATTTTGAACATCGCAACATTGATTATCTATAATATGTACTATACTAGCACAACCACATAAAAATATTTGGTCTACATCAATCTATTTATCGGAGACACATAATTTACCCACTCACATGTGCTAATTTTCTATTAGGTTGGAGGAAGGAAAATGTGTAAGGAATTACTTTCTAATAGAATTTTGGTAGCATTACTTTCTAGATAGAATTAATTTCTAGATAGAATTTTGGTAGCATATCATTACTGAATAAATGTTATTAATAATTGATGGGTTGAACAAAATTTACATATACCCACTACACAATCTAAAAAAACATTTGCATTAATGAGTTATTCACTAGTCTTTTTAGCGTTTATGAAGGGTTACACATAAACCAAATGATTTTATATATGTCATGCATAGAAAGAGGTGAATATTGTGTGTGCATACCATTGCGATCTGCCATGGTATGCATACCATTGCAATACCATGGTATGTGTTGAGTCTCCATTTTGACACTTCTAATGCCCTATATTACCCTGTATCTGAGCCTATTTTGCCTATGTTATAAGCATATACTTGATTGTTTCCTCCATAAACATACCTGATGACCTTGTTCATGTACATAGAGAGGTAACCTATGATTAAGGCATGATTTGTTTAATTTTCTTGAGTTAATTCAATGAAATGATTGATTTTGTATGATTCTAATCGTTTGACTCCTAAGCAGTTTTGATCTAGTACTACAAGATACAGCGTAATCCGGTACCAAGTCTATTCTGGTACCTCATCATTCTAGTACTACAAGCTACAATGTATTCTGGTACTAAGCCAATACGGCACCAAGCCATTTTGGTACCAAGTCTTCCACCATTCAGGTACCAAGTCATGCTCCATTCCGGTACTGCCCATGTGCCCAATCCGGTACTCAGATTTGTGATTGTGTGCATTCCGGTACCAAACCTCTATTTCTAGAATTCACTTGTTTGAATGAGCATGTTGATGGAGATTCCAAGAAGTCAGTTGGATCGAAGTTTCCAAATCAGTTTTCAAGATCACAATCGACTTCATCACTCATGCACTTCATGTCATGAGGATGAAGTCCATCCCCCGAGATCCGATGTGAATACCAACTGTAATATTTTAAAAACTGTTTGATACTTATCCTTAGATCTTGATAGTATCGGCTCACCTTCTTTATAAGGGATGTATAGGCAATAGGACAGAAATGATGAATGTAATGAAGCAATTCGTAAGAACCAGATGATACATATTGCTTTTATGTATGAGATGATGAACTGCTGATTCAATTTACCAGTTGAAGAAATACAAATGATCTATTGTGAAATTCCTGAGTATGAGTAGAACGTTTTAGTCTGTTATCATTTTAGAGGTACCCTGTTGGTTCGACAAGGGCCCACCGCCCCAACCAAGGTAAACCTCCCTATATATGCTTTGTGTGATTGTGTGAGTATTTAGCAGTGGTGTGTTGTGAATGATTTCAAATCCATTTTAGAAGTTCATCATAAAATCATTGTTTCTAAATTGGTGTGAGTAATCAGATGCTAAATCAAATAGATAGTTTCTTTCTCTAATACTGCAGGTTGGCATTTAATTGTTTGATGTGTTGGATTGTTAAGAAAATGTTATTTTGAGTATGTGATTGTAGTTTTCTCAGTAGGTATAGGAACCAGAGGACTTTACCTCTCATTTTCATGTTCTATAATGAATTCTTTCAGTTATGTTGATCGTTCCTTGTATTAAAGAAGGTTTGCTTGAATAGAACAGAGTTAGAATTGATTTATGTTTCAAGAGTGACTAGAGTTGATTACTAATCATTGTTTTTTATTGCTACAGGAAACAAGATCTTAAGTTCATCTCTCTAATTCATAAACCTACAATGAACAGACTTGTCACCTAAGACAAAACCTTTTGATTGATTGTTTGCTTGAGAAGTTTTATTATCAGTTTTATCTTCTAATTTTGAAGTTGTGTGAAGTATTCAGAAATCTTAGAAACATAGTATTATGTTATTAATTATTTCCTTCTTAAACTATATGCAACAGACATAGGTAGGTTACCTATTCTCGACACATATAGTGTAACAAATCTTTTGATTACGAATCCTGGATTGACATATAAATTAGTGTAATATATTGAACATATTTATACACCAACATGTTGGCGTCGTTGTCGGGGAGTTGTAAACAGTAATAGGTAGCATTTTGAATTTTTTATTGGTTTGATGAGTTTGGATTGGATTTAAGGACAATCTGAGGGTGGAAAGAAGACGGTAAGATGAGAGATAAGAACCTGCGCATGCACTTTGGTGGGGTTTCTCCAAAGTCAGGTTGTCCTCTTACTTTTGATAGTTAGAAATTTGTGTTGTTGTATTGAAATTTCCTTTATGAGTAGGTATGGGGATAATAAAGGTAGATTTATTGATCCCAAAATTTTAGAAAAGTTAGAAAAACAAACAACAACAACCCCCTCCCCCCCTCCCACACACACTAATTCATCTAAAATTTGTGCAGGAAAAATTCTCAGAGGAGAGAGATCAAAGGCATCGATTGAAACAATAGCCAAAGGCACTAAATCTGAAGCCATTGTTCATATTGAAAGCATAAGAAAATAGGTAAGAGGGGAAGCATTGGCGACCCCATCAAAAGAAGGAGCTGGAAAAGAAACAGAGGTAGTGATAGAGGAAGTTGCATATGATGTTGGGGAACCACACAAGACATTGGAACAGCTAGATAAACCAAACAACTCAATGGTTCAACCATAGCTTAGTGGAGAGACATCACCACCACCCTACAAATTGTTTGGAGATATGGCAGAAGAAGAGGGAAATGCAGCTAATGAAACAAAGACATTTGTATTCCTCATACTGGACATCACCAGAGACGTTGCTATGAACAATATTCCATTGTCCTCACTGCCTCACTTCCATGGTATGTCAACAGAAGATCCTGACTCATTTTTTTTTGAATTTGATATACTATGTAGAATTTATAATTACATTAATAATGCACAAAAATTAAAAAAATTTCCAACTACACTAAAAGATTCATCACTAAGGTGGTTTATGAGCCTAGGAGAACACACTATCTTGTCTTGGGATGGTATGAAGGAGACCTTCCTCCATAAATACCAAGATTACTATAGACCTAGGGATATTAGGAATGACATATTCAAAATGTAGCAATCTGAGGAAGAAAGCCTGGAAAATTACCTAGAGAGGTTCCTATACAACTACCAAAAGACTAATCAATTTTCCTTAGACACAGCTATAGTTAGGACTATCTTCCTAAAGGGTGTGAAGGATGATTGCATTGAAGTACTAAACCTCATGAGTTCTGAAGATGTGTACCAAAAACCATTTTCAAACATAGCAGAGTATTGTAAAAGATACTCCCGCAGTCAAGCCAAAACTGGAAAAAGTGTAAGGGATCCTACACACATAATTGTTAAACCTACATCAGGAGGTGTTACTAGGATTGAAATAGGGAACCTATTAGAAAAATTCAAGACAAACATCCTAAACACCATCAGTTCCCAACTTGATACCATAAATATTAAAAGGAAACAAGAGGAAGAAAGTGCTTCCTTAGCAATTTTTTGTCATCGATGTAGGAAAAAACATCTTGAAAAGGCATGCCCCCTTAACGTTATTGAAATATGTGGCCTCTGTATAGAGGATCGTCCTACTAATGAGTGGCCTTCTTTACCTGGACTTAAATCCATATTCAAGGGAGAAGGAGAATCTCATGAAACGTATTACCCCCCTAAGAAGCCATGGAGACAACAAAATCCCAATATGTTTGCAGACCCTACTACACAATATTTACAATAGCAATGGGTACCTCCCATGTATTATCCTCAATGGCCACCACAACAACCACAAATCCAAACTTGGCGACAAGCATGAAGAGGTCTTGCATATGGGAATGTTATCTTTCAGCCAGCAAATTTTCCCACCTATCCACAATACCCTTCAAATATTTATCAATTGCTCCCAGGATTTAATCATCTTACTCTTCCTCCACCTCCACAGATCCATCAACAACTTGCACTACCTATGAATCCAAATATGCAGCAACAAATGCAAGTTGTACCTATTCAAAACCCTCCTCATCCTACCCCTATTCCTTCACAGCCTATCCCTAATCCGAATAACAGGCCTACACAACCTGTATGAAACCTTGAAGTACAAACCTTCCCCACTTATGTAATAACTCCAGCTCCATTTAATGGAATTGAATTAAGATCGGGGAGGGTTGTAAATAAAACAAATCCTATTGTGGTTATTCAAGAAGAAGAACAAGTAGATAATCACATAGATCAACAAGAAGAACAAATATATATTCAAACAGTTCAAAGAGAAGAACAAATATATATTCAAACAGTTCAAAGAGATGAACAAATGACTAATCCATTAACTGAAGAAAGAAACACCCCTGCACAACAAGAAACTCTTCCTCCCAATTCCCATGCAGCTCAAACACCTCAGAAAACAAATCCTCCTTATCCTTACTTGTAAAGAAATCTAAGGAACCTCTAAGACATAATCTTAGAAATATATGTGTGAAGATCCCCCTACTATAGGCCATCAAGGATATGCCTATTTATGATAAAATTGTAAGGGACCTTTGCATTAAAAATCTAGGGAGGAAGAGAAAGGAACCTTCTGTCACACATGTGGTTGGTCAATTGTTAGAGTTTATAATAGAAATGTCATCCAAGTATAGTGATCCAGGGAACCCAGTGGTAACCATAAAAATTAACGGTGTTGCTTTGCCAAATACATTGATTGATCTAGGGGAAGCAATAAATGTTATGTCAGTAAACACTATGAAAACAATGCAACTAGATCACCTAATACCAACACAAACTTTGCTGGAGCTTGCAGACAAATCAGTCATCACTCCAGCAGGAAGTTTAGATGATATAACAGTTACATTGGCTTCTTGGGAATACCCTTTGGATTTCCTAGTAATTCATCCCAAATATTCCAAACCAGGACACCCAGTAGTACTCGGCCAACCTTGGTTGGCCACTGTTGATGCATTTATTAGTTTTCGATCTAGAGAGATGACAATTTCCAATGGCACTCAAAGTCAAAAACTTATCATTTTCCCCCCTGCCCAACCAGCCACTGAAGTTCCTATCTGGTTGGAGAATCCCTACGGGGAGGAGGATTGTACTTAGCCCTTGTTGACACTTGAACAAGTAAAAGGAGTTCAAGAGAAAACTGAAGAAGAAATTTTAAGTCTATTCTTGGTTGATTCAACATGTATTGAATATCCTCAATCTTTTCCTAACTATACACATATATTTAGCTCTGAATTTCATGAAATTTGGCACCCCTCCACCTCTACAATAACCATTGTTTCAAAAATAGATGAAGGGAATGAATCAGTTGTTCAGGCTGTTGAAATTAGTCCTGGGAAATCTTTGTATATCAATGCTAGCTTAGAAACAGATCAACAACAGAAGTTGATACAAATGATTCAAGGTCAATCTGGTGCTTTTTCATGGGATTACTCCGACATGAAAGCTATCCACCTAGACACCTATATGCATCATATTTACACTAACGATCAAATCAGACCTGTTAGGCAACCCCAAAGAAGAATGAATCCAGCCTTGAAAGACATAGTGAAAGAACTCTAGAAACTCCTGCAAGCCAATTTCATTTACCCTATATCAGATAGCAAGTGGGTCTCCCCATTAGTTATTGTACCTAAGAAAAATGGGAAATGGAGGATTTGTGTGGACTTTCGAGAATTAAACAAGACTACCTATAGAGATTAATTTCCCTTGCCTTTCATAGACCAGGTCTTGGACACTTTGTCTGGAAAAGGCATTTTTCTTTCTTGGATGGGTTTAGTGGTTATAATCAAATTCAAATTTCACTAGAATACCAAGATAAAACCACATTTACCTGTCCCTGGGGGGCCTATGCCTATAGGGTTCTTCCTTTTGGTTTATGTAATTCCCCTGCTACCTTTCAAAGGGTTGTCTTGGCCATTTTATCTGATTTGACCCATGACTTTGTGGAAGTATACATGGATGAATTTACAGTATATGGGGATGATTTCCAATAGGCATTGGACAATTTGGAGAAAGTATTGGTTAGGTGTAAAGAGACCAACCTTTCACTCAATCATGAAAAGTCTATAATGTTGCTCACTAAAGGAATTGTTCCAGGTCACCACATCTCTGGTATAGGAATAAGATTAGACCTTGCCAAGATTGACATTATTTCCCAAATAAAAATCCCTAGCTCACTGAAGGAAGTCAGAAGTTTCTTAGGGAATGCTAGTTACTATAGGAGGTTCATTCAAAATTTTACAAACCTAGCTTCCCCCCTATTCAAACTGTTGACAAGAGATGTTGAATTTTGTTGGAATAAACAATGCCAAATCTCCTTTGAAATCTTGAAAACAAAGTTGTCAAGTGCCCCTGTTTTGAAAGGACCAAATTGGTCTCTTCCTTTGCATATTTGCATAGATGCTTCAAATACCGCTTTGAGGGTTGTCTTAGGACAAAGGGAAGGACAGGTTCCTTATTCTATATACTTTGTCAGCAAGAATCTCTCACTTGCTGAAGTAAATTGCATCGTCATAGAAAAATAATTTTGGTCAGTAGTACATGCCATCACCAAGTTTAGACACTACATAACAGGGTATGAAGTCTTTGTACATACTTACCATTCAGCCATCACATTTTTAATGAACAAACTTGTGACAAATGCTAGAGTGACTAGATGGCTATTATTACTACAAGAATTCAATATCACCATCCTTGATAGGCCTAGAAGAGATAATTTAGTTGTTGATTTCTTGTCTAGACTTATTCATGCAGGTGACAATACTCCAGTAGATGATGATTTTCTGGATGAGAATCTATTTTCTATTTCTACTTACACTCCTTGGTATGCATATGTAGCCAACTATATTGTAACAGGAAAGCTACCTCAAAATATGTCCTCCCGAGAGAAACAAAGAATTGTCCAGCTGAGTGTCAATTACATGTGGCATGATGATTGCTTATACCGAACTGGACCCGACTTGGTGATCAGAAGGTGTCTTCGGGAGGATGAGATGCAGGATATTTTCAAAGCATGTCATGATGGCCCATGTAGAGGCCATTTTGATGACAAAAGGACAACATACAAGATTCTAAAATCTGGCTATTATTGGCCAACCATTTTGAAATATGCAAAGAAATATCTGGCCAGTTGTGATGATTTCCAAAGAATGGGAAAACCTACTGCAATCGATGAAATGCCTCTCCAATCCCAAGTAGTTATCGAACTCTTTGAAAAATGGGCTTTTGATTTTGTAGGACCTATCAACCCCATGTCTCACAGGAAGAAGTACATCTTAGTCTACACAGATTATGTAACCAAGTGGGTAGAAGCTAAGTCTTTGTACTCAGCCAATGAGCAATTTGTTGTGGAATTTCTCTTCGAAGAAATTTTTACTCGTTTCGATGTACCTCGGGAAATATTCACCGACCAAGGAACACAATTCACCTCAAATTTGGTCAAGGCTCTTACTAAACAGTACAGGATCAAACACAAAAAAAAATTGCCTTATCACCCCCAAGAAAACAGCCAAGTGGAATCAACCAACAAGGTGACAGAGGCTATCATCACCAAGACTGTTCAGTTGCATCACAAAGACTGGGATGATAGGTTGCCTAAAGCCTTATGGGCCTATAGGACAGCTTGGAGAAATACAATAGGCCATACATCTTATGAGTTGGTGTATGGGAAGCAAGTACTACTTCCCATAGAGTTTCAAGTAAAAACCTTCAGGACTTCCATACAATTAGGGATGGATCTGAACGAAGCTAAAAAAATAGAGGCTATTACAATTAAATGATCTTGATGAGATACAACAGAATGTTCTACAATGAGCCACCCTTATACAAGATCAAAGGACTAAATGGCATCACAAGTACATCAAAAAGAAGTCATTTCAGTCAGGTGATTGGGCCCTCCTATATGATAGTAGGTTCAAAAATTTTAAGGGTAAATTGTCTACTAGATGGTTGGGACCCTATGAGGTTGATATAGATTATAATAATGGTTCAGTAAGGATAAAGACCATTGATGAGAATCAAACTCCCTTTGTCGCAAATGCGCATCGATTAAAGGTTTATCATAAGCCTCTATCAAATGAGTATTTTGTCAAAAATGTTCTTCAAAGTTCCGAAATGCAACTGGTAAGCAAGAGGGTCTCTCCTCTTGCTGACCCACCACAGTAAGTTCAATTGCATGAATTAATTTAGATATGTACATAGGTGTGTCATTAGATAGAACTTTTCTTTTATTTTTTTTTCTGATATAACTAACAAAAAAAACAAAAAGTTGGTTGTGTTCTCATGTAGATAAATGAATAAGGAGGACATTTACCAGATGGAGTCTTCTTTAAGTTTTTCAGACTCTTTAAAAATGAAAACATCGGCGAGCAGGAACTGGCCTGGGCTCGATAAAAATCCACATGACAGTATATAGATTTTTCTTTAAGTTTTTCAGACTCTTTAAAATTGAAAATACCGGCAAGAAGGAACTGGCCCGGGCTCAAGAAAAATCTACAGCACGGTATATAGAGTTTTCTTTAAATTTTTCAGACTCTTTAAAATTGAAAACACCGACGAGCATTAACTAATTTGGGCTCGATAAAAATCCACAAAAAAGTAGTGTTGTCATTGAAATTTCGTCCGCAAATGGTTACAAGAATTCAGCATCACCAAACAGTTATGAAGTCACCCATGGACCAATATTACCACAAAATCATTTCCAAAGGGTCAAAAAATATGCAACCCATGCTAAAATTAAAGGGCGCTATGATGACACAGGGAGCATGTGCACATGCGCGCAAAAAAAACGCAAGAATCGCGCACATGCGCCCGATGCGCGACTGTTGTCGCAAAAAGCCGTGCACCTGAGAAACAACGCATTTATGAGAGTGTTCAGCCTCCCACCCACTTCTGGTTCGGCTTCCAAGTTGATTTGACACTCAAATCTGGACTGGATTCAACTGGGTGGCTGGTCAAAGACCTAGAAATTCCCTAATTAGCCTCTTTACACACTACAAACCGGTTGCAAAATACCTCAAAGAAGTGCTATAAAAAGACCATGGATGCACTTCATTTTTTAAGGAATTACATAGCAAAGTTATGCTGCCACTATTCTCTTGAAGAATCCCCTATTCTTGCCAAGAGTATACTAGCATCATTGCATTGGGCAATCCATCTCACCTCTTGAGTGGATTTTTTTGGAATTCTTTTACCATTTTCATTTTCAAAGTTGTAAGAAGAGCTTGTTTGTGGGGGTCCAAGAACCCTCCCTTGGAGGAAGAAGGGAGCCATAGTCCTATTTCTTCTTGGTGTTTTCTTTCACTAATATCAACCTTACCATTGGTGACATGGGTCATATTTTTTCTTTGGTTCTTATGTCCCTATGCTCATTAGTTTAGTTGTTATTTTATTTATTAGTTTAATTCTTAGTTGTTCTTTTATATTTCTTTCTCTAACCCTTTTCCTTACAGCTGTCCTGCTTAGGAAACCCAACTAAGCTTGTAAGCACCTCTATTTTTCTCACTAAGGTGATGAAAGAGGCACAACAGATTGGCGACTCCACTGGGGAAAGGTATCAATTTCCTACCCCATTTGGGTTTTTTTAGCTCTTCTTTTGGTTTATTTAACTTGTAGGTGCATTAACCGGCCCAAGATGACCTGCTAAACATCCAATTCCAAGTTAAATTGGAAGAATTCCATCCGGAATTTTCATTCATGGCCATGTATCACCTGTGCGCGGGTTTTTGGGCCCACAGACGCGCATCATGCGCACATGTGCCTAAGTCACAATTTTGTTTTGCGCACCTGCGCACCTGCGCTCTGTGCGCCTCTGTCTCTACTGAGACCCCCGCACCTATGAAAAAATTACACATTGTAAGGTTTTTTGTGAGTTGGGGAAGGCCCTTAGCCTCCTTGAAAGTGATTTCATGCATGTTTCAAAGCTGCACCACACTTAATTCCCTCTTCATATAAAGGGATTATTCAAAACACATAGGCACTTAGGGGGTTTAAAATCATTATTTCCTCTTTTGCTTTCATTTTCGCCACATGGATGGCTTGTTTTGACTAAAAATATAAGTTGGAAATCATTTATAAACACATCTAACTTGCATTGGGACTAGAAGTTGGATAACAATCACTTAGTATGCTCTTCTCTCGCACCTCCAAGCGACCTTGACAATTAGAAAAATATTGTGGGACAATTTCATCTCCCTTAAGCAGATTAAAACCTTTAGGAGAGGACAACAACCCTTCTTGGGAATCCTCTTAGTTTATTTTTTTCAAAACACATCTTAAAGATTGTAACGGGCCCATACATGCCCACATGCTACAAAGATAGGATAGTGTTGAAATTTACTTTCTTAGATTAAATCACTAGGGAAGTTTA
>SNQJ01S0032472.1:144980-155804 GCA_010110895.2 Picea sitchensis | reverse complement strand
AACGTGGTGAAAATATTTTGCGGTAGACCCCCTTCGCTCCAAACCACTTACTGCTTACTCCGACATACCGCCATACTAGCATTTCCATACCGCCACCGCCTCATGACATCATCCTCCACTATCTCACCGCCTCATGATGTCACACCCCACTATCTCCTCTTACAAGCCCCATCTCATTAATCCGCCAGCGTATCCCTCCTCCTTTGACCTATCACATGTCTTATCCAATTCACCTATCCTCCAATCATCACCTTCCATGTCATCCTGGCACACCCATCACCCATCCTTCACTTGCCACCTCATACCTCAAGTGATCCGTTGGCCATTTATTACAAGATAACATATCTGTTAGCCTGTTGACCTGTCCCCCGCACCCAACAGATACCCGTCCACCCAAATTTAACCCGTCTCTGCCATTTTTCATACTGCTCACACTCTCCGCACACCATAAAACTTATTTCCCTTCACTGTTTCAGTCAGCGACCCAGCCATAGCCTTTACCCGCTAACATTTTTGTTTCAATTACAGGTACATGTCGAAATTGATAGCGCCAAAATCTAAAAAATCAGAGGTCGAGGAAAATCCATTCCTTCTGCCTCCTATCGATCTTGACCAGATCCCACTAGCCGATAAAGACTACCTGATCTTAGAGACCGGGTGCAAATTCGACCTTGTCGAGTTGTATTCATGGTTCAAGGACACTTTCCTAGATCAAAGTGATGAGATTGGGCTCTTGGAGTCCAATCTCCCCCTGTATCTTTTTCCCCAAGTCCTCCATTTTCCCGAGTTCGCCCTCAAGTGCTAGGCGCACTACCTTCCCGATAAGAGAGCCATTGTTTCTTCATCTAGAGAAACCCTTTTCACTATCACACCTGAGTCCATTGATCAAATGATGCAAATATCCAAAGCCGAATCCGCTTCTCCTTTCACCCTTGAAGTTTTAACTGAAAAATACCAGAACCTGTCTTTTCCCAAGAGAGCGCAGATTTTTTAGCTTTTCCTCCCGCAGGATGCTCAACTTCACAAGAAACATCCCCCTTACCATTCTTCCATGTTTTCAGAAAAGGGAAACCAAATCATTTCATCATTATGTTGTCTGCTTGGTTACTTCTCGGATGAATGGGTGGATGAACCCATCTTGGGTTACTTATCCATTTTTTCCGCCGAAGAAAAAGCCACCACCCAGTTCGACTACAACAGTTTTCTGGCCGAGAACTTGCATGAGAAGCTTTTCAAATTTCCCACAGAGGGCATGTTCTGGTATTATTCAATATTGGCTTACATTTTCATGTTCTTTAAAGTAGATAAGTTTGCGTTCGTCATGCATAAGAGGGACCGGGATGGCAAACCACAACCTGTCACCTCTTGGACTTTGCTACTTAGAAGAAACTCCACAGAGTTTGATTTCAAGATGTTTATTGATTTTTTTTATCACCCAGTGGTAAGAATTCTTAGTGGTAGACTATATCCAAGGATAAATGAGGATATTCAAAGAGTTTTACACCTTTCGAATCTCGCCAAAACTGGACACTAGTACCTGTATCAGCACCACACGGTGATCATAATATATGGATGCGATTTATCTCCTTACAAGCTTCCTAAATATTTTCCTATTAGGATATTTTCCTTGGAATACATCAGGAAAATGATCAATTCATATGATATACACTTTGTTTCTTTGAAGAAGAAACAACAAATGAGAATTAAGGGGTAGATAGGATCTTTTATCTGCAATAGTCGAGCTGGCAGGGAAGAGGCAGAGAAACTATTGAAAGAAATGAAATTCAACACAAGTTTCATGTGGCACTATGATCCTTGTGGGATCATTACAGAGATGAGATTGAAGAATAAAAATGCCATGTATGTTCATGCACCCAACCCCGAGATAGAGAAGTTTATGAATCAAATAGAGTGGGGGGTGAACACTCTAGAAGAAGTAGAACATCAATCTCCTTCAGTCATTATCTTGCAAACAACCACACCATAGGTACCAAAGGAGAAAAGACCCAAGAAGGATACTTCCCCTTCATTCATAGAAGTCTCAGCTGAGGATTTCTAGGTATACACCAAAAGGCCAAAGGCCAGTCATACAACTAACACGACTGGTGAAAAAGAAACCCAATCCACTACAGTTATGAAAGGAGATCATTCACCTCTTGTCTCAAGCAAACAACAGATCATGTCTAATTTTTCATCCAAGAAGCAAACTGACACATCACTAATCGACTAGCTGAATCAAGTGGGTGCAAAGTTGAGCATTTTTTTAAAATATTATTTGATTAAGAAGAAAAATCAGATGCTGACCAGCAACACTTATGCTCAGTTCTGGAAGCAAACATCCACAGCACAGCACAGCACATACTGTTATCATATTTTGATACAGAGAAAGGAAGAATGCACATGGTATTTTTGCAGGCACAAGTGCCACATCCAAAGGAAATTATTGATTACAAGAGGGCAACCTTTGAGTTTAACACCATAGATGTACATCTTGCCGATCAAATGGATTTACACAGGCAGACTGGAGAAATGGTCTTCTTAACATTGGCCAATGCTTCTACTACTACTGCAAAATTACAGGTTTCTCTGAACAATGTTCAGACTCAATTAAAATTGGAGAAGATATCATCTTTTACAAAGGATAACAGAATTAAGTCTTTAGAGGAATTGGTGCTCAAGATTGGGTATGACCCCTCAAATGTGAAAGAAGCTGAGGAGATGCTCAAGAAAAATAATACTGACATAGCATCTCTGAGGAAGCAACTAAAGTTGTCACCTACAGAAGACCCACAGGCTAAAGAGATGGCTGAGACAAAGGGTTAAAAGGAGGAGATGCTCAAGTTGATCATGGAACAGAATGCACAGATAAAAGAGATGGAAGCAGAGATGGAAAGGTTAGTAAAGGAGAAGGGACAGACAGTGCCAATGGAAGTGATTCCACTGAGTGAAGTTACCCTCACAGGAGTTATCACAGCCACAGTATGAACAACTACCACAACAGAACTTCCATTTGCTGCCCTAGTAACAGTTCTAGAGACATCTGAAGCTCTGGAAAAATCAATGGAAAAGATGACTTTACAAGGAGCAGAGATCAAGAAATTGCAGCAAGATATAGAGAACCTCCAGAATCTCAAATCCTCTTTCCAAGCCAGCTACAAAAATGAGAGGCTCACATCAAAGAAACTTAAGCAGGAAATCCAATAGCTGCAAAAGCAGACAGTTGTAGGCAAGACACTAGCAAAAGCTAAGGAGAACATTTGGATGGATATCTCCAAGTCCATAAATGAAATTTGGCCCATGGTGAAAATCATGTTTGAACAACATGAACTGGTGCTGAAGAGCAAGCAGGCCATCAACAAGATAAAAGGAGATCTGGGGGAAATGCCCACATAAGCGAATAAAATCGTTATATTTCTGAACTCGAAGACCAGGGAAGAGTTGGAAGACCAGAATATTGAAGATAGGATGGATACTATCCTCGAATTCAAAAGGGTTCTGACCAAAAGAGGATTGATGTTGCAGCTAGAGGAGAAAGTCCAAAACATGGACATCAGAGTTCAGAGGTTCTTCAGCAAGATCAATGTTTTGCGTAAGAAAGGTCTTCCTGGTTTACTCGTCCTAAATGACAAGTTGATGACCCTTCCTGACTACAAGCAGAAGATTTCCACGATGGCTAAGGACAATTCCAAGTTCTTAGGGATACAAGGCAGCATAACAGGCAAGGAATTCTTAGAGACTTTGCAGCTGGACCTCAGCATACAGCACGAGGTCAAGTATATTTTCATCACCAAGCTGAATTTTGCTAAATATACAGAAATGGATGAAATCTACTGAAGACTGCTCAAAGTCACCATCCCCAGTCAGCTAATATGGGAAGAGTTGTGCACTTTGATCGAATGAGGGATGAGGTGTACCATCCAACTCAGCATGCAGAGCAGTTAACGTCATGTGAATGACTCACCAACGACCTTCCCCAAAATTAGCATGAAAGATCTGACAAATCATCATCAATTCCTGCACTTTTGTATCTCGTTATCTAGTTAGTTAGATTTAGAATCTGCCACGTCCTGATCATTAATGACAGGGTCGTTTGTAATTTTGTTATAAATACTTCACATTTTGAAGTATTGAGGGTTGATATTTACACCCTAGCAAGCTGTAAGCACTGTAATGTTTATCAAGGGATCTTCCAGTAATATAAAGGGATGTTTCACAGGATTCCTACATGTTAGTTGTTGGTGAAGTTTTTTCTCTTCTTCGTTGAATGTTTATCTCTCTTAGTTATCATCTTTTTTTCTAATCTGATCATTTAAAAGTAGTTAAAGTTGCAGAATTTACCTTTGTGTACTCTGTTTCTATCTTTTAAAGGTCTAAATTTTTATCTCCCGATGTTATGTTAAATAAATTCCTAATTGTTTTTTTACTCTAATTGATAATCTCACCTTTTCTGCTCTCCGTCACTTTATTTCTAAAGAATCCAATAGTTTCATTATCCTGCCCTATGAAAAGACTTTTTTAATATGTTCTTTGGTCTCTACCTTTATAAAATAGACCCCATAGCCCAATGAAGGCATACACCTTATTTCAGCCAATTTACAAAAACAAACAACACAGTCCAATTTATGTAACTAGCCTAATATCTGAAAACTAAAACAAAGCCAAATCTTACAGAGAGATCCCTCTCTAAAACTGGTAGGGATAGATCCCAGTTTCGAAGTCGTTGGATAAAGTTACCTCTGATAAATTTCTTCTACCTGACAACCTCTAGGAATTTACAGAGCGATAACATAGTGGCGACCATACTGGGGAACTGAACAAACTTTCAATCCCACGACTTCTTTTCCCTAGAAGAAAACTTTATTTCTGAAACTAATCACAAAATAAATAAAAAAGGGAGATAATGTTCAGAGGTTGTTAAAAGTTTGTATATATTAATTTACATCCATAAAAAATTAAAAATTATGTCTCCTAAAAGAGTTTACACCATATCTCACCCAGATCCAGAACCTGCAATAGCAATTGATAATCCAGAACAACTACTCAGAAAGAAAATCACTGCAGAAGAATTAGGGAGTCACAGTCCCCTTCATAGGTCCCCTTCTCTTCCAGAGAAGCTTGTTGCCCTTTAGGATCTCGAGTTTGACACCTCTTTTGAACAAAGCCTTTTTAGAACAAAATCTGATAGCTTTGTGATTGAAACCATTTTAGATCAAACCATCCTACAATGTCGGACCCCTGAAATACTCTCTCCCAGAAAAAACGTTGATCAAAGATTTCTTGAGGAATTTGACAAGTTATAAAATTTGGTTGCAAATCTTGATCTAGCCTTATACCAAGCTCACTTCCAGCAGTCAGTTGAACTTTCTGCCATAACTATTGTTGTGACTTCTATAAAACCTCAACCAACTCACTCTGTTCCTCCTAGCCCTTCATCCTCCACAACTTCTGTCACTTCCCCACCAATCACACAGGTTGTTGTTCAGCCTCCTCCACCTATCATGGCAACCAAATACACTCCCTTTGTGTTGGCCACTCCTTTACACACCATGCCCCAGGACTACTAAACAAGACTTCCACAGTTCGATGGTATTGGGTTGTTGAATGCACAGCAACACGTTGTCAAAATGAATGACTATTTTGATTTGCAGGAAGTATATGAAGCTGACATTCAAATGAGACTCTTTGCACAGAGTCTAACTGGGGACATTAAGAAATGGCTCAAAGCCTTACGTGTTGCTTCTATGGTGGACCTTGCTACTTTTCAAAGAAGTTTTCTCAATAGATGGGAGGTAAAGAAAAACCCTCTCCAGATATTGTCAAAATACGAAAACATCAGAAGGAACCAAGGAGAGACAGTGCAAGACCACTGCACTCGCTTCAACAATCTGTACAATGCAATTCCGGCAGATATCAAACCACCACAAGGATTGGCATTAATAAAATTTCCTGATGGTTTTGACGTTGACATGTCATATTAGTTAAGGGAAACAAATTATGCTACTCTGGAAGACATGCAGAAAAGTGCAGTAAGTGTAGAAGCCAGCCTGTTAGCTAGAAGAGCCAGACAGAGGACAGAAAGGAGAGTCACGATAAAAAAGGAGCCTTCTACTTCCTCTTCAGACGCCAAACGAGATTCCTTAACCAGAGCAATGGAAAGGATGATGGAGAGACTTACTATATCTTAAAGAAATCCTCCCAGATAAAACCAAGTTTCTCCTCAGATTTGGAATCCAAACTTCAAAAGAAATTATGCCCAAATTAGGTAGAGAGATCATAGGGATCAAAGATAATAGAGGAGTCCTGATCAGCAGATCAGACCACCCCTTCAGGAAAATTACGCTGATGAAGGTGATATAATCGAAGAATTGGATGACACACATATAAACCGCATGGGCGTTCAGGATGATGAAGCCATCTTTCTCACTCAGGAAGAGCAAGAGCTTTTTCTTCTTTCTCAAACAGAGGTAAATGAGGAAGCAGAGGAAACAGAACAATGGGAATTTGAAAATGCCATAATGGAGGTACACAGGCAGTACAATCTGAGAAGAAAAAAGACAAATGACAATCCTCCAAAGAAGGCAATTGAAATGAAGAAAATAGTCAAGACCAAGAAAACCTCGGAGAATTCCACCAAGAAGATCCCTGAGAAAGGTAATGTTGATTCTAATGCAAAAAGAAACCATACAATTTTACAAAGATCAACTCAGACTGAGGTTTCATCAACCAGTCAGCCAAGTACTTCTGCCCAGAAGACTATGGTAGACAAATTAGAAATGCAGAGCCTAAGCAAAGCTTCCACTACTTTCAGCCTTGAAGGGGAATTAGCCAAATTGAAAATTCCCATTCCCCTTTCCGAGTTGATGAGTAAGAACACTTACAGGTCGCAGGTGATTAAATCATTGAGCATCGAACCAGAGATAGGTACGAATACCTTGACTGTCGGATCAGCAAACCACATCTGATATGGTAAACCTTGTTGATGATCAACCTTAGCTCCTTTTTGGCCATGAGATTGATGGTAAAACTGATATCGGTGTCTTTCCCCCTTTCTACATCAGCCTGAATATCCACGACTTGATTTTACATAATGTTATGTTGGATTCAGGCGCCTCTCACAACCTGATGCCTAAAGCTATGATGGAGAATTTGGGACTTGACGTTACCAGCCCCTACAAGGATTTCAATTCCTTTGACTCCAGCAAGGTCAGATGCATTGGATGATTAAAGACTTATGTATCACTCTAGTTCAAATTCCAGCAAAAAACATGGTTATGGATGTTGTGGTTGCATATATACCCCCAAAATATGGTATGTTGCTATCCATGTCTTGGGGGGCCAAGTTGAAAGGCACCTTGCAGTTAGATATGTCTTATTCCACAGTCTCGGTATTTGGACAACATAGAAGGTTGTACAGAGAGACGCTGATGAAATACATGGTCAACAGTCAAGAAAAGTCACATAACTACCCACTTTACTCTGCACATTCTGATCTGGATTATTTCATTCTTTATAATGATGGTGATCTAGAAGGACAAATTGCTCAACTTGAAAATGATACACCTGATTCGGAAAAAGATAAAGAAATCACAGAGGTAAGAAAAACTGCAATTGTGGAAAGTGAGGAACTACCAGCAAATTTCTGGAGCTATGAGCAAGGAAGGAGTTGGAGCCAAAGTTTGTTTTCACAATAACAAATCGAGGTATTCAGAGAGTCACTCTTACAAACTAAATTTTCAGTGCACTAACAATATAGCCGAGTACGAAGCTTTGATGCTCGGCCTGAAATTACTGAATAAGGTTGGTGCCAAACAAATTATGGTAAGAGATGATTCTGAACTGATTATCAAACAAATTAAAGGTGAGTATGCAGCAAAACATCCCATACTTAGAGTTTATAGGAATGTTGTTTTGGATTCCCTTCAATGTTTCACATAAATTGATTTGCAGGTGATACCTAGGGGACAAAACATATTAGTAGATGGGTTGGCTACGTCGGCAGCTACATGCAAGATACATTTTTGTCCCACTCGCTAATACACAGTAGAGGTGAAGTGCAGACCGACTATCGCGGACAACATCAGATACTGGCAGGTATTTGGGAATGACGATCAAATTGAAGATTTTCTACAATGTAAAAATGACTTCGAATGTACAAACATAGACTTAGAAAATGATGATGAGGATGTAAATAAACCTGTTTTTGAAAATGGTAGTGTGAATAAAGTAGATTCAGATGAATTGAATGAATATGAAGTAGATTATGATACTTTGCATTTAAAAAACAATGGTTTACCTGGAGGTTTAGTACTGTTAGAGGACCTGTTTGATTTTAATGATGTAGCAAAAAAACCCAAAATTGAAGCTTGTGGTAAGGAGGTTGAAGAATGTAACATAGGGACAAAAGAGAAGCCCAAGATGGTAAAACTTTCCAAATATTTACCCCCTAAGCTGAAACTCAAATACATTTAACTTTTTAAGGAATATGTAGATGTGTTTTCCTGGGGCTATAAAGATTTAAAATCTTATGACACAAGCATCATACAGCATAGGATCCCAATAAAAGAAGAACACAAACCTTTTAGACAAAAACTTAGGAGGATCAATCCCAAGTTACTTCCCCTGATAGAAAAATATATTAAAAAGATGTATGATGCGAAAATCATAGTTCCCTTAAGATTTTCTAAATGGGTTTCAAAACTGGTTCCGACCAAAAAGAAGACCGGCAAAATCAGGCTTTGCATTTATTTCCAAAACCTGAACAAGGTCTCCCTAAAATACAATTACCCTTTGCCCAAAATGGACCACATATTACAAAAGGTAGTTGGGACCAGCAGAATCTCCTTATTAGATGGTTTCTCATGCTATAACCAGGTTCTCGTCCACCTGGATGATCAGGAGAAAACAACCTTTACCACACCCTGGGGAACCTTCATGTATGTGAATATGCCCTTTGGTTTGATGAACACTGGGGCCACTTTCCAAAGAGCGATGGAAATTGCTTTTGTGGAAGAGATTGGCATATTTATAGTCATTTATTTGGACGATGTAACAGTTTACTCCCAATCTAACAAGGAACATTTACAACATCTCAAACGAGTGTTTGAGAAGTGCAAAAAATTTGGGATCTCCTTGAATCCCAAGAAAAGTCTTTTCGGGTTAGAGGAAGGAAAGTTGTCGGGACACATAATCTCTAAGGACAGAATTAAAATTGATCCCAGCAGGATAGAGACCATCCAGAAACTAGAACACCCTAGGAACATTAAAGAGTTACAATCTTTCATTGGAAAAATAAACTTCCTAAGAAGATTCATACCCAACCTGGTTGAGCTTCTCAGGAACATTACAAATATGTTAAAAAAAGACACAAAAATAAAATGGAACATAGAATCCAGGCAATCATTTGAGCAGGTTAAGCATGCACTCACACAAGCTCCAGTGTTGATCAGTCCAAACTTTAAAAAATATTTTTACCTTTTCTCTTTTGCATCTGAACACACCATCGCAGCAGTACTACTGCAGAAAAACAACAAAGGGTATGAACAGCCCATAGCGTTTTTCAACAAATCCTTGAGAGATGTTGCGTTGAATTATAAAATAATGGAGAAACAAGCCTTTGCCCTGGTAAAGGCCATAAAAGATTTTAGAGTCTATATCCTTCACTCTCACACAATTTCATATGTTCCAAATGCAGTAGTAAATGATATTCCAACTCAGGATAATCCAGATGGTAGGAGGGGAAAATGGATTGCGGTTATTATGGAATACGACATCGAAATAAAACCCACCAAACTAATCAAAGGTCAGGGTCTAGCAATGATCTAAAAATTGAAGAAGACTTGATAAACTTGATTAAATTAATTGCAAGTGAAAAGTTATGTGTTTAATGCAACAGGATCAATTTGCAACACATATTAAAGGATTACTTATGTAGAAATAAACATAGACAGCATCAAAAATCATTGAACATCAGACATAAACACAGCAACTTGATAAAGGAGTTCACCCCACTCCGGGCTACATCTCCTGGTCCAGCCTCCAAATGGATATTTTATATTAAATTGCTCAAAGTGATTAAAAACAAGTCTTACAGTGCTCAAATCAACAAAATGACTGCTCCAATGGCTCCGCAGCGTCCCAAAACCCCTGTCTAGGCTCTGACAGCACCTGAAACGGTCGAAAAATGAAGAAGATAGCCTCCTTGAAGTCTTCCCTCCTTCTTTGTTGTCTCTGGTTCTACAATCTGCACCCTTATTCTCCAAACCTGGCACACACACTCATTTAAGCGTAAAGAACCCAGTCCCGTACGCAACCGCGCACCGGTACAAACCATAGAACGGTTAGGGCGCCTCCAACCCCCAACCGCCTCGGCATTTGGTCATATGCTCATGCAACCACAGGCTGGGCACAAAAAGTCGTTGGCCCGTTTCAAAACCGTGCCAACGGACTTAACCCACGCGCATTAAACAACGTATTACATAACATAAAACCCCGCAATATATATTATGGGTCGCGGGTTCAAAACCACGCGCCAACACCCAAAATACATTACAAAGTATAAATAATCGCGCACCTTTTTTAATACACGCCATGTAATATATGTTATACAAAATATTTCAATAAATTGCAAACGCACCAGCAGTTATATTACGGTCACATATATGGTAATGAAACCATGGGTCGGGGCTTATGCCCCGACCCACCCCCCTTTCCAAATATAAAAACACATGACTTTAAATATATGTGCATTGGAACATTAAACAAGGAACATTGGCGGGTTATTTGGCTAGCGCATGTGTGTTAAGACTTTGGCTTATGGGAGAGGTC
>SNQJ01S0032472.1:127712-144970 GCA_010110895.2 Picea sitchensis | reverse complement strand
ATAAAACCCCGCAATATATATTATGGGTCGCGGGTTCAAAACCACGCGCCAACACCCAAAATACATTACAAAGTATAAATAATCGCGCGCCTTTTTTAATACACGCCATGTAATATATGTTATATAAAATATTGCAATAAATTGAAAACGCACCAGCAGTTATATTACGGTCACATATATGGTAATGAAACCATGGGTCGAGGCTTATGCCCCGACCCACCCCCCTTTCCAAATATAAAAACACATGACTTTAAATATATGTGCATTGGAACATTAAACAAGGAACATTGGCGGGTTATTTGGCTAGCGCATGTGTGTTAAGACTTTGGCTTATGGGAGAGGTCCCGGGGTCGAACCCCGCGGAATCTCCAAAAACTTTTACACACAACCATATAAACCAGTGAAATAGTGACACGTGGCGCCAAATGATTGGGCCACGTGTCCATTCATTATTGGCCATAAAGGACACGTGTCAATCTCCAATTCGCTGACAAATATCCAACCAACAATCGCCACATTAGCAAAACTTCCACATCAGCAAGATGGTACGGCCCTCCACGTGGCCGTACGGACTGTACGGACAGGTACAGTCAGCGTCCAAATTTTTACATGTTTGACTTGGCGGTCAAATCGCGATATCTCCTCCATACGGACTCCATTCGCGAAAATAAATATACCGTCGGAATCAGGAAAATGAGACGGACGCAATGGCATTGTTTTCGTCTCAATCCGAGCACTTTGAAAATTGAGCAAATTTGATCCCCTGATCAAGCAAAGTTAATGGCTGAGTCTAATTTCCATGCTTTAGATATTAATTTCTTGGTTGCAGTGGATGAATAGGGAGAGCAGGCGACTCCAAACGTGAAAGAGGTATTTTTAAACTTTCCATGGTACGCAGACTTGATATTTGTCATGCATAATTTACAAGCTCCCCCTGGTTTAACTAAAACTAAAGCTAGGTTTTTGAAGTTAAAATCATTGAAATTTTGTATTCTAGAAGGTAACCTTTATTGGAAAGATCCTGGAGAAATTTTTCCTAATTGCCTGTTAAAAGACGAAGTTGACAAGGTTCTGCATAATTTTCATGCAGGAGACTATGGTGGGCATCTGAGTTGGAAGACTACTGCTAATAAGATCCTCATAGTTGGGTTTTACTAGCCTACATTGTTTGTTGATGTACATCAGAAAGTCACCACATGCCATAAATGTCAAGTATTTGAAGGTAAAAGAAAACTTCTTCCTCTACCCTTGAAACCCATCTCAGTTGAAGCTCCTTTCCAGCAATGGGGTTTGGACTTCGTCGGAGAGATACACCCTCCTTCTTCAGGCCAACACAGGTGGATTCTCACTGCTACGGAATATTTCACAAAGTGGATCAAAGTTGTACCATGCAGGCAAGCTACTGATTCTGTCATCATTAAATTTATGGAAAATCATATTTTATCTTGTTTTGGATGTCCAAGAAAAATCATAACTGACAATGCAGCAGCCTTCCGATCCAAAAATATCATAGAGTTTTGTAGCCATTATCACATTACGGTGGGACACTCCACATCTTATTACCCTCAGGTAAATGGGCTAGCTGAGTCTTCTAATAAAAATCTGGTGAATATCATTAAGAAGACTTTGCAAGAAAACAATAAGTCATGGCATAATAAGTTGGTTTTTGCACTTTGGTTTGATAGATTGGCCACCAAGAGATCAATTGGTATGTCTCCATACTAGTTGGTTTATGTCACTGAAGCAGTGTTCCCAACCTCCTTGGGGTTCCCTGTCATGAAGCTACTGCAAGATATACAAGCTGAACCAAATGATTCCGAAAGAAGAATAAACCAGATGATCCATTTGCAACAATCCAGAGAAGAAGTATACAACAAAACTCAGTTCATCTAGGAAAACATCAAAAATATTTTTGACATAAGAACCAAAGAAGATGATTTTGAGTTAGGTGACTTGGTTCTGAAGTGGGATGCTAGAAATGAAGATAAGGGAAAACATGGGAAGTTCGATAGTCTGTGGAAGGACCCTTACATTATTCAGGCATTCATAGGAAATAATTCTTTCCTACTCAACAACAGTGATGGAACAAACCTACCAGGTGGACCTGTGAATGGTAGGATGTTGAAGCATTATTCACTACCCCAATAAAGGCCTTTTCCACCCACTTCCATTGTACAACCCATTTCTTTTACTAGCAGTTTATGAGTGGGTGATGTTATCAGATGGTTGAAGCCCGCAGAGAAGGCCCTAACCCACTGGCCAATGTCATAAAAAATTTCAAAAATAAAACAAATCAAATAGCAGAAGAAGCTCTGGAGAAAAAAATTTAAGACATCAAGAAGCCGGATTCTTGGAATTTCACAAGGAGAGTACCATCCCCAAGTGGAGCTGCCGTTATAACGCTATAATTCATAGAATCAACTCGT
Source organism: Picea sitchensis (assembly GCA_010110895.2). NCBI lineage: Eukaryota > Viridiplantae > Streptophyta > Pinopsida > Pinales > Pinaceae > Picea > Picea sitchensis. Next base: position 142,544 of record SNQJ01S0032472.1, on the reverse strand, counting down.
AACTGAAATTTTATCCCTTCAGTGTTTTTTGGATTGAAAATAATATTTCATCCTGCAAATGATTTGCAAAGCAAAAGAAAAAAACAAAAGAAAAACAAAAGAAAATAAAAGAAAACAAAGAAAATGAAAAATGAAAAAATGAGGAAAAGAATAAAAGAGGGCATAAAAGAAAATGGAAAAAGCCCCATGCAATAACATTGACTTGATCCATACAGTTTAAACATGGCCAAGTCCTTTTGAATTTATGTTGATAGGTTTAGTGAATAAGCTTGGCTAAACTGTTTAATCTTATCCAGGTAGTTAGGTTAGCTAGTGAATAAATTTGATCAAACTGTTTAATCTTGATCAAATCACCCGAGAGTATTTTCTTAGCCCAACAGTCTAATTTGGGATAAATGTATAGGTAAGTAGGTTAGAACATAGAATAGCCAATTTTTCTTTCAATAAAACATGCATGATGTTGGATGAAAATTCATGATTTTGATGTTTCAAGTGTTTTTCCTAACCCCGCGGTGACAAAATGTAAGAGAAGAAGTGCAAAAACCCCACAAAAATAACTATCCTAAGTTTTCATTACACATTTTAAATCGCGCCCGGAGATTAAAAATTGCACATAGATCTACGGCTAAGTTATTGGCACCTAGATCTATGGCTGAGATGAGATTTCGGACCCCCCCGACCATTCTACCTTTAATGGTGGGGGGGGGGAGGGGGGGTCCGGAATGTGTGATAAAAGGCGTGCAAAGATTTGCGGCCATGAAGCAAGTGCTCAGTTCAATGGCTCAAATTTTTTTTTTGGACCCCCCCGACCTTTCTATATTTGATGGTGGGTGGGGGTCCGATATGGTGGTTTTTCCTGGTGGTCCCCATCCTAACATGGCACAAATTTGTTACATCGGACCCCCCCTTGCTCTAAACCACTAACCACCTACCCCCCCTCCGACATACCACCATACCAGCATTGTCATACCGTCATCGCCTCTTGACATCATCCTCCACCTTTCCCTTAGCCTCATGATGTCACATCCCACTATCTCCTCTTACAAGTCTCGTCTCATTACTTTGTTGCGGCAGACCCCCTCCACTTCAAACCACTTACTGCTTACCCCCCCCTCCGACATACCACCATACCAGCATTGTCATACCGTCATCGCCTCATGACATCATCCTCCACTATCCCGCCGCCTCATGATGTCACACCCCACTATCTCCTCTTACAAGTCTCGTCTCATTACTCCGCCAGCATATCCCTCCTCCTTTGACTTGTCACATGTATTATCCCATTCACCTATCCTCCAATCATCGCCTTCCACGTCATCCTGGCACACCCATCACCCGTCCTTCACCTACCACCTCATACCTCAAGTGATCTGTTGGCCATTTATAACAAGCTAACATATCTGTTAGCCTGCTTACCTGTCCCCTGCGCCCAACGGATACCCTTCCACCCAAATTTAACCTGTCTCTGCCATTTTTCATACTGCTCACACTCTCCGTACACCAAAAAACTCATTTTCCCTCACTGTTTCAGTCAACGACCCAGCCATATCCATTACCCGCAAATGTTTTTGTTTCAATTGCAGGTACCTCTCGAAATTGATGGAACAAAAATCTAAAAAATCAGAGGTCGAGGAAAATCCTTTCCTTCTGCCTCCTGTCGATCTCGATCGGATCCCGCTAGCCGATAAATACTACCTGATCTTAGAGACCAAGTGTGAATTGGACCTTGCCAAGTTGTATTCATGGTTCAGGGACACTTTCCTATATCAAAGTGAAGAGATTGGGCTCTGGGAGTCCAATCTCCCCCTGTATCTTTTTCCCCAAGTCCACCATTTTCCCGAGTTCGCCCTCAAGTGCCAGGCACACTACCTTCCCGATAAGAGAGCCATTGTTTCGTCATCTGGAAAAACCCTTTTCACTATCACACCCAAGTCCATTGATCAAATTATGCAAATATCCAGAGCCGAATCTGCTTCTCCTTTCACCCTTGAAGTTTTAACTGAAAAATACTAGAACCTATCTTTTCCCCAAAGAGCACATATTTTTGAGCTTTTCCTCCCGCAGGATGCTCAACTTCCCAAGAAAAATCCCCCTTACCATTCCTCCATGTTTTCAGAAAATGGAAACCAGATCATTTCATCATTATGTTTTCTGCTTGGTTACTTATTAAATGAATGGGTGGATGAACCCATCTTGGGTTACTTATCCATTTTCACTGCCGTAGAAAAAGCCACCACCCAGTTCGTCTACAACATTTTTCTGGCCGAGAACCTGCATGAGCAGCTTTTCAAATTTTCCACAGAGGGCATGTTCCGGTATTCTTCAATATTAGCTTACATGTTCATGTTCTTTCAAGCAGATAAGTTTGTGTTCTCCATGCAGAAGATGGACCAGGACGACAAACCACAACCCGTCACCTCTTGGTCTTCGCTACTCAGAAAAAACTCCACCGAGTTTGATTTCGAGCTCTTTATTGAGTTGTTTTATCACCCAGTGGTAAGCATTCTTAGTGGTAGACCAGAGCCTAGGATAAATGAGGAGATTCAAAAAGTTTTACACCTTTCGGATCTCGCCAAAACTGGAGACTGGTACCTGTATCAGCACCACACGGAGATCAGAATATATGGATGTGAGTTAGCTCCTTACAAGCTGCCTAAATATTTTCCTATTAGGATATTTTCCTTGGAATACATCAGGCAAATGATCAATTCAAATGATATACACTTTGTTTCTTTGAAGAAGAAACAACAGCTGAGAATTAAGGGGAAGATAGGATCTTTTATCTACAATAGTCGAGCTGTCGGGGAAGAGGCAGACAAACTATTGAAAGAAATGAAGTTCATCACAAGTTTCTTGTGGCACTATGATCCATGTGGTATCATTATAGAGATGAGATTGAAGAATAAAAATGCCACGTATGTTCATGCACCCAAGCCCGAGATAGAGAAGTTTATGAATCAAATGGAGTTGGAGGTGAACACTCTGGAAGAAGTAGAACGGAAATCTCCTTCAGTCATTATCTCACAAACAATCACACCATAGGTACCAAAGGAGAAAAGACCCAGGAAGGATACTCCCCCTTCAGTCACAGAAGTCTCAGCTGAGGATTTCCAGGTATACACCAAAAGGCCAAAGGCCAGTCATACAACTGACAGGACTGGTGAAAAAGAAACCCAGTCCACTACAGTTACGAAAGCAGATCATTCAACTCTTGTCTCAAGCAACCACCAGATCGTGTCTACTTCTTCATCCAAGAAGCAGACTGACACATCATTGATCAACTAGCCGAATCAAGGGGATGCAAAGTTGAGCATTTTTAAAAAATATAATTTGATTAAGAATAAAAATCAGATGTTGACCAGCAACACTTATGCTCAGTTCTTGAAGCAAACGTCCACAGCACAACACACACTGTTATCATTTTTTGATACAGAGAAAGGAAGAATGCACATGGAATTTTTGCAGGCACAAGTGCCACATCCAAAGGAAATTACTGATTACAAGAGGGAAACCTTTGAGTTTAACACCAGAGATGTACATCCTGTCAATCAGATGGATTTACACAGGCAGACTGGAGAAATGGTCTTCTCAACATTGGCCAATGCTTCTACTACTGCTGCAAAATTACAGGTTTCTCTGAACAATGTTCAGACTCAATTAAAATTGGAGAAGATATTATCTTTTGCAAAGGATAACAGAATTAAGTCTTTAGAGGAATTGGTGCTCAAGATTGGGTATGACCCATCAAATGTGAAAGCAGATGAGGAGATGCTCAAGAAAAAGAATGTTGACATAGCATCTTTGAGGAAGAAACTAAAGTTGTCACCTACAAAAGACCCATGGGCTAAAGAGATGACTAAGACAGAAGGTGAAAAGGCGGAGATGCTCAAGTTGATCATGGAACAGAATGCACAGATAAAAGAGATGGAAGCAGAGCTAGAGAGGTTAGTAAAGGATAAGGAATAGACAGTGCCAATGGAAGTGATTCCATTGAGTGCAGTTCCCCTCAAAGGAGTTATCACAACCACGATATCAACAGCTACCACAGCAGAACTTCCATCTGCTACCCTAGTAACAGTTCTAGAGACATCTGAAGCTATGGCAAAATCAATGGAAAATATGACTTTACAAGGAGCAGAGATCAAGAAATTGCAACAAGAGATAGAGAACCTCTAGAATCTCAAATCCTCTTTCCAAGCTAGCTACAACAATGAGAGGCTCACATCAGATAAACTTAAGCAGGAAATCCAGCAGCTACAAAAGCAAACAGTTGTAGGCAAGACACTGGCAGAAGCCAAGGAGAACATTTGGACGGATATCTCCAAGTCCATAAATGAAATTTGGCCCATGGTGAAAATCATGTTTGAACAACATGAACTGGTGCTGAGGAGCAGGTAGGCCATAGACAAGATAAAAGGAGAGATGGGGGAAATGCCCACAGAAGCGAATAAAATCATTAGATTTTTGAACTCGAAAACCAGAGAAGAGTTGGAAGACCTGAAGATTGAAGATAGGATGGATACTATCCTCAAAGTCAAAAGGGTTCTGACCAAAAGAGGATTGATGTTGCAGCTAGAGGAGAAATTCCAGAACATGGACATCGGATTTCAGAGGTTCTTCAGCAAGATCGGTGTTTTGCGGAAGAAAGGTCTTCCTGGTTTACTGGTCCTAAATGACAAGTTGATTACCCTTCCTGACTACAAGAAGAAGATTGCCACAGTGGCTAAGGATAGTTCCAAGTTCTCAGGGATACACGGCAGCATCACAGGCTAGGCATTCTTAGAGACTTTGTAGCTGGACCTCAGCATACAGCACGAGATCAAGTATATTTTCATCACCAAGACAACTTTTGCTAAATATACAGAAATGGATGAAATCCACTGAAGACTGCTCAAAGTCACCATCCCCGGTCAGCTAAGATGGGAAGAGTTGTGCACTTTGATCGAATGAGGGATGAGGTGTATCGTCCAACTCAGCATGCAGAGCAGTTAACGTCATGTAAATGACTCACCAACGACCTTCCCCAAAATCAACATGAAAGATCTGACAAATCATCATCAGTTCCTGCATTTTTGTATCTCATTATCTAGTTAGTTAGATTTAGAATCTTCCACGTCCTGATCATTAATGATAGGGTCATTTGTAATTTTGTTATAAATTCTTCAAACTTCGAAGTATTGAGGGTTGATATTTATGCCCTAGCAAGATGTAAGCACTGTAATTTTTATCAAGGGATCTTCCAGTAATATAAAGGGACGTTTCACAGGATTCTTGCATGTTAGTTGTTGGTGAAGTTTTTCTCTTCTTCGTTGAATGTTTATCTCTCTTAGTTATCATCTTGTTTTCTAATCTGATCATTTAAAATGAGTTAAAGTTGTAGAATTTACCTTTGTGTACTCTGTTTCTAGCTTTTAAAGGTCTAAATGTTTATCTTCTAATGTTATGGTAAAGAAATTCTCAATTCCTTTTTTACTCTAATTGATAATCTCACATTTTTCTGCTCTCCATCACTTTATTTCTAAAGAATCCAATAGTTTCATTATACTGCCCTATGAAAAGACTTTTATAATCTGTTCTTTGGTCTCTACCTTATAAAACAGACCCCGTAGCCCAATGGAGGTGTAAACCCTATCTCAACGAATTTACAAAAACAAACAACACAATCCAATTTATGTAACTAGCCTAATATTTGAAAACTAAAACAAAGCCAAATCTTACAGAGAGATCCCTCTTTGAAACTGACAGGGCTAGATCACAGTTTCGAAGTGGTTGGATAAAGTTACCTCTGATAAATTTCTTCTACCCGACAACCTCTGGGAATTTACAGAGCGATAACAGGACATACAGATTCAACATTTTTTCGTTTTATTAAAGAAATTATATTGATATGCATTAAACATATGGTTACTCTCGAATCATGACAATCCCTACCACGAACTTTTGTAAATTCCTCGTCTACATTTCCATATGAAGAAAACATCCCTATTTCCCGAAATTTTGAGAGTATGAGGTCACCAAATTCATGCATTTCTATCTATCTGGTAAAGAAACCTCATAATCCCATGATTCACTATCATACCATATAAATGACTCGAGCCACATCTTTATTCATATCAAACAATGATCCCGATGACGTCAATTGATTTCACACTCGTGAGTCCCGATCATAACGACCACATCCCTTGGCATCATTATCTGACACTCTTGTGATTATAGTCTGACGCCAACTCTCCTACCAGTCTGTAAGTCATTAGTGGATTCGACCTGCCTTACCATGTCATCATTACCATCGTTGTGACCATTGTAAGCCAAAACTCCATTTATAAACGCTACTATGGATGGATCTACCATCCAAATGAGCTTTATTTACTATATTACTATCACACCACCTACAGTCACACTGTGATCCCGTGCCCTTGTATATTTTGCATATTTATCCCCATCTGGTACTCCATCATAGTCTGTGTCTATCCGGTACTCCATCACGATCTACATTGATCCGGTACTCCATCACAGTCTGCATTTATCCGGTACTCAACCCTTGATCCTCTGTCTGTGTCTCATACACCCTAAAGAATCATTTTAATATAGCATGGGGGTCGACAGGGATGATCCCATATTTCAATTATACAAGGAAACAACAGAATATCAAGCTTGCAGGAAAAAATATGAACATGTCGATTGGGTGCCATTTTTGGAAAAGTTTAAATGTCATCATGAAGGATTCTCTCTATATTTTGCGCAGACATATGATGGATAAAGTGTGCAGTTCGGAGATATGAAATTGACAATTACGGAGGCCACCATAGCAGAAGCTACAAGCCTCCCTGTGACTGGAGAAAAATACTTCAAGAGGGTGATCGTTGACATAAATCTTTGTCAAAAATTCCTCAACCCAGAACATCAAGACCCCAATTGGACTAAGGGCATTCCTCGAAGCTATATCAAAGAGGAATATTAGATGATTCTCATGAGTTTGCAGAGTTTTCTCACCTGCAAAGGGAGGTATGCAGTAACCTTCATTTATCATTTGAAACTTTTATCACATTTTGATGGAGAGACACAAATTGATTTTCCTCACTTCCTATGGATGAGTTTAAATAAGATGGTGAGAGGAGTGAAATCAGCTTCGAAGAAACCTGAAACTAACCTTCATCACCATGGATTAATAAAACTTTTGGTTGTCCATGCCTTGAGGACACAAGGTGGTAGTTGGAAGCAACTACTCCAACAAAATTTTGCTCAGGAAGGAATGTCCAAATATGTAGAGGCACAGGAAGCAAGAATACACAGTGAGGGGTCAAGCAAAAAGGAAAAGAAAGATAGAAGGAAGGCATCAAGGGGTAAAGAAAGCATTGTTACAACCAGCTCATCCCAGCCTATTGAGAGATTAGAAACATAAAATTATGTTGTAGGGGAGCCTACTACATTTAGAAAGAAGGAAGTTATTGTTACACCCAATTCATCCCATCCTATTGAGGGACTGGAGAAAGGAGAGTCTGTTGTAGGGAAACCTACTACATACAGAAAGAAGAAAGCCACCCAATCCCAGAAAATAAGTCCTATATCGATTCAAAAAGATAAAAGACAGAAGAAAGACTCTTAGTTAGAGGAATGATCAGACAGTGCTCTTGAAGCAACCATTGGGTTATCACCAGAACCAGCCATCCAAGTGGAGAAGGCTCGTGACCTCAACATGCAGAGAAAGAAAAAGGGTCAAAAAGAGAGTGTGCTAGCAGAACGAATCGTAGAAGGGCCACCACATATGAGAAGGAGGAGCCTTCCCAGTCTAAAGTACCTAGCTTAACCTTGAGTCCTAAAGATCAACTGTCACAGAGTAAGAAATGAAAGAAGAAGAAAACAGATCAATAGGAGATTTCACATGATATCCCTGAGGCAACTGTTGAACCCCCTGCAAAATCAGTTAAGGAATTGGAAAAGACCCCCAAGGTAGTTATTGTGTCTCCCCAAAAACCGGTTAGTGAGTTAGAAGAAACTCCTAAGATGACAAGTGGAAACAAAGGAAATCTCAAAAGGGGAAAGGCACGAAAGAAACAAATTTTAGAACCTACACCTCAATCTTCCAGGATAGAAATAAGGACTGATCAACAGACGTAGACTTTAGAACCCACATCTCGGGCCTTCAAGATAAAAATCAATTTGACACAGGAGAAAAAAGTGTCCATGCCTACAAGTGTTATTAAGATGAAGAAGAGGAAGTTGTTTAAGGATACTTCTACCCCTATCAAAAAATATGAGGGAGTCTCACCTCCCATATGAAGGACCACCAGAAGCATGGTCAAGTAGACAACAGTTCCACATATGCCTTATCTTCAAGGAAAACCCATCGATATCATGAATTATCCAGGAAAAGAAAGTGGCTATGTGGCTACGATTAGTGAGACAGAAGGGTTGGTGACAACAACTTTGAGGGGTCTGAGAAAGGAAAAGGAAACCCGAGAGGAGGTGAGTAAGCAAGAAACCACATCTATTCTGAACAAATCTCTGAGCAAACAACAATTGATAGTAAAGATTGGGAAGCTTAAACAAGAAGTTGCAGAGTACCAGGTATTGGACAGGCACATCAAGGCACATAATGCACAATTAAAAGAACAAAATGCAGAGGTCTCTGCTAAACTCAACAAAGTATTACGATTGATCCAATACACCAGAGTAATTAAGAAGGAACTGAGAAGTAAAGCTTCTGGTTTTAACATCCTACAGCCAGAGAAATGACAGAGAATGGTTCAATTTTGCAGAAAGTTTTTGAGTATCGGTTTTGATGTTGTTGCATGAGGACATGCAATGAATTCAGCATGGGGGAAATGTTGAGTCTCCATTTTGACACTTCTAATGCCTTATATTACCCTGTATCTGAGACTATTTTTCCTATGTTATAAGAATATACTTGATTGTTTCCTCCATAAACATACATGATGACCTTGTTCATGTACATAGAGAGGTAACTTATGATTAAGGCATGATTTGTTTAATTTTCTTGAGTTAATTCGATTAAATTATTGATTTTGTATGATTCTAATCATTTGACTCCTAAGCAGTTTTGATCCGGTACTACAAGCTACATCGTAATCCGGTACCAAGTCTATTCCGGTACTTCAACATTCCAGTACTGCAAGCTACAACGTATTTTGGTACTAAGCCAATACAGCACCAAGCCATTCTGGTACCAAGTCTTTCTCCATTCTGGTACCAAGTCATGCGTCATTCCGATACTGCTCGTGCGCCCAATCCAGTACTCAGATTTGCGACTGTGTGCATTCTAGTACCAAACCCATGTTTCCATAATTCACTTGTTTGAACAAGCATGTTGATGGAGATTCCAAGAAGTCAGTTGGATCGAAGTTTCCAAATCAGTTTTCAAGATCATGATCGACTTCATCACTCATGCACTTCGTGTCATCAGGATGAAGTCCATCCCACGAGATTCGATGTGAATACCAATTGTAATATTTTAAAAATTGTTTGATACTTATCCTTAGATCTTGATAGTATCAGCTCACCTTCTTTATAAGGGATGGTGTATAGGAGATAGGACATAAATGATGAATGTAATGAAGCAAGTCGTAAGAACCAGATGATACATATTGCTTTTATGTACTAGATGATGAACTGCTGATTCAATTTACCAGTTGAAGAAATACAAATGATCTGTTGTGCAATTCTTGAGTATGAGTAGAACATTTTAGTCTGTTATCTTTTTAAAGGTACCTTGTTGGTTTGACAAGGGCCCACCGCCCCAACCAAGGTAAACCTCCCTGTATATTCTTTGTGTGATTGTGTGAGTATTTAACAGTGGTGTGTTGTGAATTATTTCAAATCCATTTTAAAAGTTCAACATAAAATCATTGTTTCTAAATTAGTGTGAGTAATCAGAGGCTAACTCAAATAGATAGTTTATTTCTCTAATATTGTAGGTTGGCATTTAATTGTTTGATGTGTGGGATTGTTAAGCAAATGTTATTTTGAGTTTGTGATTGTAGTGTTCTCAGCAGGTACATGAACCAGATGACTTTATCTCTCATTTTCATGTTCTATAATGAAGTCTCTCACTTATGCTGATTGTTCCTTGTACTAAAGAAGGTTTGCTTGAATAGAACAGAGTTAGAATTGATTTATGTTTCAAGAGTGACTAGAGTTGATTGTTAATCACTATTTTTTATTGCTACAGGAAACAAGCTTTTAAGTTCATCTCTCTAATTCATAAGCCTGGAATGAACGAACTTGTCACCTAAGACATAACCTTTTGATTGATTGTTTGCTTGAGAAGTTTTATTATCAGTTTTCTCTTCTAAGTTTAAAGTTGTGTGAAGTATTCATAAATCTTAGAAACAGAGTATTATGTTATTAATTATTTCCTGCTTAAGATATATGCAATAGACATAGGTAGCTTACATGTTCTTGGCACATATAGTGTAACGACTCTTTCAATTACGAATCCTAGATTGACATATAAATGAGTGTAATATATTGAACATATTTATACACCAACAATATGCATATCATTGCAATACGAATGGCATGCATACAATGGTATGCATACCAATGACATTCAATGGTATGCATACCATTGCAATACCATGGTATGCCTACTTGAGAATCCTTAAGAAAACTACCACTAAAACCCTAAGACAACTAAAACCCTAAAAATAACCTATAAATAGAGCCCCTCTTGTGGATGATACACAATTCATTTCATGTAAAAGTGATGTCTTACTTGAGAAGCAAGATAGTGTGAGAGAGACAACTTGAAATAGTTGTCATCCTCAACAAGTCAATATACACATTGTGCAGGTAATGAAACTGTGTCACATATATCAATTTTGGAGATTTATTAGTATATTTTTCAAGTTTTACATTTTGAATATTGCATCATTCATTATCTATAAGATGTACTATACTAGCATGTAACCACATAAAAGTATTTGATCTACATCAATCTATTTATCGGAGACACGTAATTCACCCATCCACATGTGCTAATTTTATATTAGGTTGGAGGAAGTAAAATGTGTAAGGGGCATTATTTGGTCAATTATTGACCATTTCCACCCTCATGAGCATCCTAGAAAACTATCTTTCTTCTCTTGCTCGAGGTTGCACCTCAAGAGATTATAGGCCTAGGCATGCTTCAACACTCTAGAGAGTGCACAAACAATAAACAATGTTATAAGTTTTTTTCATCAATGAATTAATAGACATACAAATTGATACTTTGTAATTTAACCTAAGAAAACTCATAGCATATGAAACTGTCAATCGTGAGGGTGTTACCCTCTTCCACGACCCCAATCTCCTTGCAATGCCACCATGCATCAGTGATAAGGATCAATTCAAGAAAATTAAACAAATATGCATAAACAAAATTCATGAAACATGAAAAAATATCATCAATGCATTATCTCACTGTGAATATCTCAGGCATCGATGGAGATTCACAGGCAATTGGAGCACTAGGTTGTACAACCTTCTCTGATACTACATCTATTGTGGCAATCTCCGTCGATGGGGCCGAAAGTGGTGGTGGGGGTGGGTGGTAGACAGGTGGGTTGTGATGGACCCTCACATGATGTACAAGTGATTCCAACACCCTAGGCCTGGAGAAAGGCAACCCAGAAGCAACGCCCAAGTGCCCATGGGGTGCAATACTACTATACATAAAAAATATATCGACAGCCTACATACATATGAATAAAATTGAACTATTAGTACCAAATACTAAAATTCAAAAACATGAACATAAACATTTCGAGAATTATACGATATTTAACTTTCCACATGATACCTATGACACTGGTGACTTTTCCATCCTAGATAGACAATCCACGACATCGCATGGTGCCAAATCCTATAGAAACAAGAGAACATATAAAAAAATTCAGGATGTCATAAAATAAAGAAATGACTATGTTGAATCTATCAAATGTGATACAGACATGTGTGTACGGTGCACCCAATGAACATGTTGCATACACTGCTAGATTAGTGGTGGGGATAGGCAATGATGCATCCATAGGCGTAGAGGGTTTGTTTTTGGGACGCAACAACTGTAAAACAATATACAATCAAATATCTATATAAATACACAAAATACAAAATAAATATATAATGATGAAGAAAAAAAAATGGTTAAGATACTAACCTCCTCCATGAAGTTATGTTGTCCAGTGGGCTCTATTGGCCCATAGCATGTCTTCCTGCAGCTAGAGTATCTATGAGGTTCACATGAACGGATGTTATTTCCATGTTCCCTCTTCTCACTATACTCTCATGTGCATGTTGATGCTCCAAACCCCCTATCAATGTCACTGGCATGCACCTTCGGTCGAGATAGTGCAACAAAGCTATTGTGTTGCACTAGGCTATGAGTCAATGAGGATATGGGTAGATGTACCTATTGCAAGTTCTCTGCAACGGGAGGATGTTGGGTAGGGGTTCAGGCCTTCTCTTAGGGGGACGAGTACCTAACTCGAGGTCGCGCCTGGCCTACTCTCGGTCATGTGTGGACCCTCGACCCACCCCTGGAAGTCACTAATGTCATAGTAGTTGACATGTTTACCCATAATAAATTCATACCATAATTTCCTCAGAGAATATAAGGAAATCTCCATGTTATTGCAGGTAGGTTTATCAAAAACAATGTACCACCTATCCATCCAGTTTTGACTAATCTGGGGATGGATGCACCAGTCAATGGATATGAATTTCCTGGTTAATAGTAGTTCTTGTCCATTTCTAGGATCCCTAAAAATAGATAATATTTGTTGTTTTGAAATGCTGAGTTTTTTTATTTGGTTTATGTCAAACCAGTGTTATAATACTTATACATTATTTCCCTATAGTCCAAAATATATGTAAATTTCCCTTGGTCACTTGCAATGGACTGCATAATGATGTCAAAAAAGTGGCTAAGGAGACTTTTCTAGGTTCTCTAGTCTCCCTTAACTATTCCTCAAGGTTTCTTAATATCACCAACCCCTCATCAATTTCACTATTTACATTGTGTGGTGTTGGTGGTGGGTTGGGGTTTTGATCTTCTTGGTTTTCTTGTGAGGGGTTTAAATTTTCTTGGGGTTCCATTGTATTGTATATGCTCCAATTTAACATCCATGTCATGTAAATTAGTTTCCATTTTTATTTAAAATACTAAATTACAAATTGTTTTCAATTTAGATTATTAGGAGAAAAATACTAGATTAGAATGAATTAATTGGATTAATGTTAAGATAAATATAACATACTTGGACACACAATAGAGGCGGTGGTCGAAAGGTCCTACCTTTCTTCCTCCTCTCTTCACAGTTGTCCTCCCTTTCTTCCTCCTCTCTTCACAGTTGTCCTCCCTTTCTTCCTCCTCTATTCACATTATTTTCCTAATGAGAAACGCGAGTGCGATTTTGTGCACAATATGCGCAAAATCGCTCTCGGGTGGTTTTTAAGAAAACAACACTAGGAACGCGCACGCATTATTAAGAACGCAAATGAATCCTTAAGAGTGTGCACATGCTCCTACTGCTTAACCTATGTGGCAATCCACATGGAGGTTTGGCCACAACCAAACCTATAGTTGTAAGAACGTGCACGCGTTCTTGCGAGTGTGCGTTCTTAATCATGACACTACCACTTTTTCAGCGACCAAGTTCTTGCACTCACCCACTTTATATTCATCTATTGAACTATTATTTACACCAACACTTTTCGTAGGAGTAGCCTTCTGTACAACTAAGTTTTGTACATGGGTAAGTGCAATCTAATGATGGTCTCTCATGATGCGTTAGTGACAATGCAAGCCTAGATAAACAATAATCTATTAACTTGAAGGGATTATTCAAGGTACTTTTACAATTAATTTGAATATGGTGTAAGAAGATGAAATGTAGGAAATTGAATTATCTTTACAAATATACAACTTTTATTAATAGAAATTGTGAATAACTATGTCAAATTTGATTTCTTCTAATAGTGGTACAAGTTTTTTTCCAACAAAATATAAGGTATATGTTTTTATTTGTGCAGGTGTTGAGTAGCTTAACGATGGAATTTAATTCCAAAAACTTGTGTACTTATAGAGAACTTGTTGTTCTAGTGTGGTGTATTTTTTAGAAATTTATGATATTAATTTTATATTTTTTTTAAATTATCAAAGTCAATATATCCTTGAAATTACAACGTCTTTTGTTCGTGCAAGCTAACAGGGTCTTAACATGATCAAGATAATTTCGTTTTTTTTCTTCAGATCATAGATATCAATATCCTCTAGTGTGGCATATAAATCATTCGAGAAATGGTTAAGCCAACTAAAGTTTTTAGCAGAAATAAGAGAGGTATGTGTTCTATGATTTTGATATATGTGAAGACAAAAATAAAATAAAAATGGTAAAAAATATTAATTTAAAAAAAGATATATATATATTTGGAATCTGCATAGTCGAGTCTATCTATATTTTTAGTTTCATCAACAACTGAATTTTTTATCCTATAGAAAAATAACGTCAAAGACAGAGATATAGAGAGGCATTCACAAAAATGGAAGTTTTTATCAATTTGCACATCAAACCATTAGGTTTGTCATCTTGAACCTAAATCTGAGGAAACCAAGTCAGCATACACGTTGTCAATCCTGCCCAAAAAAATTATAATCAAAATAATGCACATGTTTTCTTAAGAGAATGCATTGACTCTAGGAACGCGCACACATTCCTAATAGTGCACACACGTAGAAATGCACACGCGTTCCTAAGACAGTGCATGCACTCCTATAACCTATTTTTCATTTTCCATTCCCCCATCTCTCTCTCTCTCTCTCTCTCTCTC